>VZRQ01008786.1:0-11238 GCA_013397975.1 Machaerirhynchus nigripectus | reverse complement strand
CATAAGGAGCTTGAACTATTAAAAAAAAAAAAGATCAGTTCACTTTGTAACATTAAAAATGGACATTTATATCACATCACATTATGTTATAAACAAATAGCAACACAAAGAAACAAACAGCAGACAACTTGAACAGCTGATGTTGTGCTCTACAAACTTAACTTTCTGATTTTTTTTTTTGTAGATACATAAAAGCTTTCTTCCTGTGTTTTCCAAACGGCAACTTTTCTCAAACTGTTTTTGGTGGGGTTTGAGGGGCAATTAATAAGGACAGTCTCTGTTCCCATGATGGAAACAGTCAGGAATAAAGTGAACAACTAATATGGGACAGGTATACAACATGAATAGCAGAAATTAGAAAATACTCCATAAAGATGAACATCCTTCAGTTGAAATTAATTATCATTGAGTTTAAACTTATTACAAGTCTTTGAAATACAGTCCTGCTAATCATCCTGAAAGAAGATCCACACATCATATCAGATAATCAAAACATAACATTTTGAAGTGTACTTTCAAGTTTATACCGTGTTAAAGGATTTCAGACTTTCTGCAAAGCAACTTTACTTACATCTAAGTACTGTTTTACTATACTCCTCTTCACTTCTTCTGTGATCTTGGAATTAGCCATATCACTCCGCAGAAAATCCAGAGTTTGTTTTGGATGGAAATGCACTCCTGTCTTCCTGTTTATAGCTTTATCATAAACTTTCGCAGATTCAGATGGAGAATATTTTTGAATTTTACTGTTTAAAGAAAACAGAAGAGAAGACCTTTTAAGGAAAGTCCAGAGTAATTTGAACAAAATGCTTTTAAAATCTCCAATATAAGTATTTATCTTTGAATCATTCCACATACAATAGCTAGGCTGGTAAGAAATAAAATAATTGGGTTTTTTTAAGCCGAAGTTTCATTACATTCAACTTAATAAATTTGTTTTCTCTGTTACACAAGCAAATCTATTGCTTAAACAAGAAGCTACAATCAACTTAAATAAATGAAAAAATTCCTAAACAACTCACTGCCTATTATCAAATAGCCTTACCTATCAGAGAATCCACAGAGGTTCTTTAGATGCTGTTTCAGCATCAGAAGTAGTAATATGCCTTGGGAGACATTAGCAAATTCAATTAAAGGAGCTGAATTTTCTGGTAAACATTTCATCACTGCATTTATATCATTTTCTTCATCAGAATCTGAATCAGATTCCACTCGTTTCCGTAACCTCCGAGGCTTAGAAGCTTCCTCCTCACTTTCACTCCCGCTACCACTGTTACTGTCACTCTCAGTCTCCTCATCTGATGCAGGCTTTCTTTCCTTTTTTTTGTCTTTCACCATAGACTGCAAGACAGAGAAGTTAACACACATTCCAAAATTAAGAGTAAGTAACATCATGTACGTTCCTAAAATAATCTGTCCAAAATCATTACTGGCTTAAATTAGCAAGAATTCCCTGAACAATGTTATTAATTTATAACTCAATTATATTAAAATTATTTAGGGCAAAAAGATACTGAAAAATTTATTCAAAGCTTAGATTTTCTTGCAAGGTGCATACAGAAGGAACTGAAGCAACAAGCACTCCCCTGGTATGTTATCACTAAAAGACTGCTGAATTTCATTAGCAGTGACAGCAAAATACGGTAGAAGGCCAAACACAATAAATCAGGAAGAAAATTCTGCTTTTCTTTCACCTGAATATAATTTCTGTGTATCATGGAGATTTTCACATGTGCTTTGGTACAGACTAGTCCAAGCTGGTTTTAAATCCTCATCTCTTAAAACTGTATGACATTAATTACACTGCTGACCAAAGTGATCAAATTAAAAATGAATTAATAATGATTAATAGTAATCAGCTGCCCTGTGCCTGGCAGTGTTCAAGGCCAGGCTGGGTGGGGCTCTCAGCAACCTGGTCTTAGTGGAAGGTGTCCCTGCCCATAACAGTGGGTTGGAATGAGGTGATTTTAAGGTCCTTCCAACCCAAAGGTTTATGATTCTATGATTCTATGATTAGTTCTACTACTTGTACATCTTCAGATTTTCACGCATGCATTATTACTGCACATAGTATGATTTTTCATGACATAGACCTAAGCAAGCTCTCATCCTTTTGGTGCTGAGTACTACACACTGGTTCTCAACTTGAAGAATATATCATCTCTTTCCAGCAGATTAAAAATCAGCTTTGGTAGGGTGAGAGTTTAAAGCACAGTACTTTTAGGCAGTCAACTTTCAGGTATCAACTCTGACTTGTATTTATTAGTCAAACTGGACATTCTAGAAACTGGTTTGGTTCCTGAAAATTTGCACCTTCTACTGTAAAAGTCATTTAGGAAAGGAAGACACTGAAGTCTTTAACAAGCAGAGGACTCTCACTTACAAGCTTGTGTGTTGCCGTAACTTAAGGTTCGTATGTGCTACTTTAAGAAATACTGCCCACTCCTCTCTTGCAATAAACAATGCATTTTAAATCTCTCTGGCAACACACACGCCACTGCCATCAGCTTCTTGACAACAAAATAAACTGCAAACTGGATTTTATTATTAAAATTTTACAAACAACCACAACAAACTAGTATTCCACGATAATTCTGGGTTATATGCTCTCAGGTGCATACAAGTCAACCGTTATTCAGCCATATTGGAAAATTATACAGACTTGATCTCAAAACTCATCATTCTTTTTTAATAATATAAGCAGCAATGTAAGTTAGGTTTTCTAGTGTCTACTAGATGCAGGTCAGAGCAGTGTTGCTTGTTTTATTATTATTGGTTACATGCAAAGTAATGCATCTAGTTCACACCATAATAATGATACTGCATCCACTGAAAAATTGACCACATTATAGAGAAACTTATGTTTCTACCATCATAAATATACTAAAATATAAATGCACATACCTCTTTAAATGACTGTAGTAGGTTGCTACCAGAAACTGATAGTGTAATGTCTATATGGTGCATTATAAACAGTGGCTCTTCCTGTGTTTGGTAAGGAAAACAGGCTAGATTGTCTGCTATGTACAAAAGCATATTCACCTCTGTTTTCTGGAAGTTAAAGAGAAAATTACATATAAATACATGTACAAATATCTTGGATTCATACACTTCTTCTGTGTTCCTAGCAGTCTAGAGCAAAAAACATGATCACAATTTTTATTCCGTACAGCCCCCAAACCCACTCTAAAAAACATACATACATGCAAAATTTAGTCATAGTTGAAGATACATTAATTCTGATCAGTCCAAACTGAGTCTAAAAAGGTACACAGTGATGTAACATGCATTCTATTACACAGAATACCTTATATACCTTATATTTATACCTTATATATATACCTTATATTACAAAGCAAAAAATGTACACTGGGGACAAAACTATCAATAATTATGTCATAAAAGTACATTTAAAAAGCAGAATTTAAGCTTGTAACGCTGCATTTTAACTTCTTTTTCAGTGAAGGAAATGTGGCGCTTACTGCAGTATCATCAAAGAGGTTGAGTAAGGAAATTAGAAATGCTCGTCTGTGTTGACGGTTCCCTCGAATCATGGAGTAGAGGTGTGAACACAGTGCACTGGATGATTCATCATGTCTAAAACCTCTTACAGGATCTTTCGGGCAGGTATTAATTGCCTGTTGTACTTGGTAAGACATCTTCATACCAGCCACTGCTTTCATCTGAAATGGAAATGTATTTATTCAAAACATTGCTTCCAAGAAGTACAAATGATTCCTTTTAAAGGGATGCTTGTTTGAAATTTAAATTTAAAACATGCACTGAGGCAATACTACCTTTTGAGGTGGCAAACAGATTTGAGCTGTCAAACAGAACTTCTGGCAGAGGTCAGAATGTCTTGTGAACTGCTTTGACTGTAAATTCTGCTAGGAACACACAGCTAATCTGTTAGCCCACTACAGCCAGGTATTTCAATTTAAATGATTTTCAAGAACACTGACATGTTTTCATACACGAACAGGATATTTTACCAAATGTATACACTTGGTATCACCTGTAGTGAAACCAGTAACTGAATCCATATGAGTATAGAAATAGAATAGGTGGTTTTGGTTTTTTTTTTTTTGTTTTTCATATATCCAATAATTTCCAGTTGACTTTACTCACTTCAATATCCTGCTCTTGTTTCAGAACAAACCGAATCTCTAGTTAGGCTGCATATTGAACTGTCCTTATACTACCTCTGTTGCTGTTCACTGAAGTTGTCTATGTGTCCATGCTGTCTTAAATCCCAGCTGCCCAACACAGCAAATTCCAACTGCTAGCCTTCACCTAATGGATGAGGTATCTGTTTGGATGCCACCAACAGTGCAATGCTCCAAATGCAGTGGAATACAAGGAAGGACATGTGAGAAGTCTTCAACATAGTACACACACTGATCTAGACTGGGATCTTCCAAAGTAAGGAGAATGCTGCAGCTTAATTTCAGATCGTAAGCAGAACTGGCACTATGCCACAATTCCACATTCTCACATAGCCCTTAGTTTTCCCTTTCAGCAAGATTCATCAGATGTAAACAGATCCCTATGCTCCTTCTGCTTAGATTATAATTTATAAAGCCTTGGTGACTTGCACATTCCAACACATATTCTAAGGACTTCTTTTGACTGTTACATGGTGTTTTCTTTTCTAGTCCACTGATACAGGAAAATCACTGCTAAACATTATGAAACACTTGTCTTTACCTCTTATCAAATAAAGGCTCTTAAGTAATATTTAGTGTGGAAAATATTACATGAATCGTAAATTAAAGGAAATTTTGGACTAGAAGAGATACTTCAAAATGTATTTTCTTCTGTTTCTCAGAACAGAAATCTCTAAACAGGGAGGAGAGTCATCTTTACAACTGCTTACAGCTACTGGTTTTTTTTTTACTTTATACTCCCTTTCTGAAGCTGAAGCATATTCAAGTGTTAAACTACTAGAGAACATAAGAGTAGTTTGTAAAATATTAAATTAGAATTACTTACGTGAATGAACCCAGCATATTTTTTGTCTATTTCCACCAACTGTTGGTCAGCTTTATTTCGCATAGAGGGCTCTGGATCTGTGCCCATCGCAATTAAGTACGGCACACACTTGAAAAACAAATGAAACGATCATTCAGAGGCATTGTACCTCCTCTTTCTCACTCTTTGTTCTTTGTTTCTACTGCAGAAATTAGAACAGGAAGGTCTATACAACTTACTACCCTTTTTTCAAGTAAACAGAACAAAATACTATGAGACACCAGCATTCTAAAGAAGTTTTGCAAGGTGTCAGGGAGTATTCCCCTTTTTCTCAAACTCTAAAGTCAATTTAAAATACAGAAGATTGCATTTGAAAAACCCCCAAACAACCACTTATGACTGAACATGTGCAATGGTTGCAGCATCAAAAATTAATTACAAAATGTTACGTAAAGAAAGAATGATGGAGATGATAACTGAAGTTCTGACACTGACTGTGGAATTCCATAGTGTTTGGAGGATATAGGGATTGAGGTGGAAGCAAGCTGACACAGGATAAAGAATTAAACAAAGAAAACATTTTGGCATATACCTCAAAGCTGTAACAGAAATATGCTCCAATGTACGTATCTATATGCTCTTTAGGCACTGCCTGAGCTTTTCCATCTTAATCCAAAAATAGATAATAAAGCATTTGGAATCTCATGGGATAACAACACAAATCAGATTTCAAAATACGCCTTCTGTAAAGGCCTCTTGCTACAGTAAGAAACTACTGTACCATAAGTAGAAGAGAAGACCTGGAAATTTATGTAGTAAGTGTGAAAGCCTCTAAAAACACGAATAAAAGATAGAGAGTCCCACCACAAAAGCCTATCATACCTGAACAGGATGGATGAGACCTTGGTTTAATGTCAGTGCAATGACATTTAGAGCAAAGTGGCGTACACTGGACTGGTTATGAAAGAAAGCCTCAAGGACCTGTTTGAGATATAGCTGCATGATGGAACTACTCATCCCTGAGGAAATATCACCCATTTCTTTCAGGTCTTCCTGTTTTGCTACTTTTTTCCCTGTAAAAAGGACAAAAGCAATAGCACACTTACCATAATATAATCACTTATTTTCCATGACTTGATATATGCTGATCTTTAAGTTTCACAATAAATACACATTTTGGCTGTCTTAGAATGGGTTAGAATGAAACACAGAACAGTCTAATGTATAAATATATATCAAAAACTAGAGAGACAAAATATTAATTCAAGTCTTAATTCCTTAATAAAGAATTCAAAAAATGTTGTATTTATTGTTTTTTTATCTGCAAATTAGAGGGTTTTTTGATAAAAATTATTATTACCATCATTACAACAATTATGAATTCTGGATTGCCTCCAGTATTTATACATCTTGGAAGTAAATAATACACCTATGCATATACCTCTTTTTAAATCATTCTAGGATACTTTGTGTACAATACTACTGATTGGTTACAATTTTATGTGACTCAGTACAGATACATAGTAACTTAAAGCAACAAAGTCAGGTTTCTCAAGGCTCATGAGCACAGAAGAACTCAGCACTTACAGTCTCTGTCTGCCTGCTGCATACGTGTATCCTCCTCCTGCAAGTAAGTCTGCAGGTTTTTCAACACCTGGATTTTTAAGTTAACTGAACAGTTCTTATCTGAAAGAATGCTGTTGTACAGAGTCTTCACTTCCTGTTCGAACATTAAACTTGGGTGCTGTANTAGCTGCATGATGGAACTACTCATCCCTGAGGAAATATCACCCATTTCTTTCAGGTCTTCCTGTTTTGCTACTTTTTTCCCTGTAAAAAGGACAAAAGCAATAGCACACTTACCATAATATAATCACTTATTTTCCATGACTTGATATATGCTGATCTTTAAGTTTCACAATAAATACACATTTTGGCTGTCTTAGAATGGGTTAGAATGAAACACAGAACAGTCTAATGTATAAATATATATCAAAAACTAGAGAGACAAAATATTAATTCAAGTCTTAATTCCTTAATAAAGAATTCAAAAAATGTTGTATTTATTGTTTTTTTATCTGCAAATTAGAGGGTTTTTTGATAAAAATTATTATTACCATCATTACAACAATTATGAATTCTGGATTGCCTCCAGTATTTATACATCTTGGAAGTAAATAATACACCTATGCATATACCTCTTTTTAAATCATTCTAGGATACTTTGTGTACAATACTACTGATTGGTTACAATTTTATGTGACTCAGTACAGATACATAGTAACTTAAAGCAACAAAGTCAGGTTTCTCAAGGCTCATGAGCACAGAAGAACTCAGCACTTACAGTCTCTGTCTGCCTGCTGCATACGTGTATCCTCCTCCTGCAAGTAAGTCTGCAGGTTTTTCAACACCTGGATTTTTAAGTTAACTGAACAGTTCTTATCTGAAAGAATGCTGTTGTACAGAGTCTTCACTTCCTGTTCGAACATTAAACTTGGGTGCTGTATAAATGCAAATCCTAAGGGTGGAGAAAAGAGGAAATGGTTCTCATTATTATAATCTAGAAACTGTATTTCTGCTTTTTAAGTCCTTCAGAAGAAAGGTATGACATTTAACTCTTCCCAGCAGCATAGCTTTTTCTAGTCCAAACAGTATCGTACTTCCATATGGACAACATCCATTGCTTACAAGCAGTTCTGATAGCCATGGCAGTTCTATTAACCACGACTCTGATGGTAAAATGGAGTGCTGACCCAGGGCAGCTGCACAGAAAGTTATACAGGTCTGGAACCAGGTTCAGTGTAGTGGCCTGCATCTCAATGACTAGGAGCTATCATAAGAACAAGAAAGGAACATTCCCAAAAATTATCTGTTATTTTTCTAATACAGACATTCTAATACATTGAGAGACAAATGCTCTGCTGCAACTGTAAAATACGGATGCAGAGAAAATGTGGAAAAATTGAAAAATATCATGAGTATTTAACATCATAATAGAAAAAATAATCACCGGGGAACACAGTAAAATTTATACCTCTTGCTGTCATTATTCACTATCTATTGTAGTCCTCTCTTGAAGACTGTCTGGAGTGTTCCCAAGACTATGTGTGTTGGAAGACACACACTACAGAACTGTTTTTAGCTGCAGTCTTACCCTTGCCAAGGAACTGGCTATCCTTATGTCTTATTTAATGAAAACTTCTCTAAATTATTGGTAGTATATACCATTTTAGATAATGTATGTAGATTTAGAAGTGCTGCTGACAAACTCTTGCAGAGTATCTTAAAAAAATAGTAATGGGAACATAATCCTAATTTAATTTACATTTAACTACTTAGGTTTTTTAAAGACTGTTTAGGAAAAGCAGACATTAAATGCATTTTCTGTGACCACAAAAATTCAGATTTTAAATGAGCACACAAAAAATATAGGAACATAAAAGAAAAATGGGGCAAAAAATGAAAGCAAATAAAATTATGCAAAAGCAATGTATAAAAATAGCTGTAACAGAGGGAAGAGAGTCAAGTTTTAAAACAGGCTCCATAGACACGAAAAGACAGTGTAGGTAAAGGCTAAGACAGAGGTAAGCCCTCAGTGTGTTTCAGATCTCATTTCAGTCTCAAAACAAGAAGCAGAGAAGCAGGTGAGATGAAGGGAAAAAGAGAAGAAAAAGGAATTATAGTGGTCTTTGGAGTATGTGGTATGATGGTGCAGTCTATACAAGTGTATATTGATGTTTGTAACTGGACCACCTCTATGCAGAGTCCAACCATTTCTTACGGTTAATTTTGAAAATGAAAAGCACATGGACGCATGTGTAACAACTCATAATCCTTTTTCGTCATTCACTTTAAGAAGTCTAAACCACCAGTATTCTCAGCAAAATTCTTATTTTTCCATCCCCAGTTAACTGGGGAAGAAATCTTACTTGGCATAAGAAGCTGTCATAGGAGATGGAATGGCACTTGCTGTATGTTTTTTTAAGGACTGAATTCACATCTGAGAGATGCTGTCACACCATCTCTTCACACCTCTGTTTTCACTCTATTAAGAATCTTTAGAGTAAGCACCGAACTTGGTTGAGTAAAATGTTAACTGTTAGGTACTTAGAAGTTTAGCTAAATGTACTAAAAATTTTATATCCTCAACTTGTTTTGCAAGTACACATCTGGAAGAGAAGCATAACCGTAATTATTAACCTTAGGATTAAGCTTAATCTCTCAGCAGTGGCACATCCCGAAGCAAAGGCTAAAACTCTTGAGTGTCCCTACTGAAGTGACAGGCTGATAGGAAAGTTCACTCTTCACATGACCCTTTTCACCATATATAAATGTTGAGTTAGCTTGCTTTTCACCATACTGCTGCTCGCAAACATTGAATGAGTTCAGCAACTTTGCTCAGTGACCAGCCTGAGGTGGAAATTTGCACTGTCTACCACATCTCCATATATCCAGCGGCCATCTTCAGAAGCAGTAGTTGGATGAAATCAATATATCACTGAAAACAGTGAGGTTTAATTAAAATAAAGATTGATATGCTTACCAGCAGAAAAAAATCTGAAGAATGACTACTGACAACATGGATCACAGTTCAGTCTATAGTTTAGACACATTTTTGGCAAATGTGACATACTCTATGCCCATGAGCAGAGTGATCATGGCTATGGTTAGGAATACAGACCTTACCCCACATGCAATATTCTGGAGAGTGCAATTAAACTGGACTGGACTACAGTTAAGTGGCGTGTACACTGACATAATGCCTAGAAAAACTCCCAGTAGTCCCGAGAGCTATAGCATTGCTCCTGCAACAGAGGCAACTCCAATGCCATTAATCCTACTCAGCTGTCTGAAACAGTTTCTCATAGAATATGAAATGAAGATTCAGTCTTGATCCTTATCCTCAGAGCCCTCCCTAGCCTGAACTAGAGCAGGATATCTGAAAAGCCACCTAAATAGCAACATAAAGAGGCAAATTCTTGTTCGCAGTTAAATCATACAATGGAGGCTCTCATGCCTCAGAGATAATTTAATGTAGGCCAAGCAATAACCATGAACTGAACTCTTTCAGAAACCAAGACCAATCTGCTCAAACAAGATTTTCTCAGATGTATGATTTTTGCCCCTAAATCAGAGAAAGTTCATTTTCCACTGCAAGTCACTGAAATGCCATACTAATCCCAGAAAGGCCATCCAGGTACTACAAACTGCGGAGCTCCCTCGACTCCTGTAGAATGTCAGCTCCTACCCCTAAAATGTTCAAAGTTTCTCCATCGATTTTTACCTTGCAGACTGAAAATCAAGGTTTGGAGTTACAACATACTTGCATGTGGAGAAAAAAAATAACATCCTCATTACCTTGGAAATTTGCTGCCCTCTACAACCTGGTCACACATCAAAAGGCATTCACTGTCAAAAGTCTGCTGCAGAATTATGCAATTAGCAACCTTCTGACAGCTTTTCTACGGCCAGTTCTCAAATAAAATATGTACTAAGTTTTGATTTTAAGCAAACTCTCTTGTAAGTACACAAATACATGAATTCCTACTGGAACACATGGATTTTTACCAGAGCAGAATAAAAAAAACTATTAATGTTTCTTACCAAGACCAATAATGGCTTTTGTCTGTACTTCTTCATCTGAATGCTTTGTAAAATACATCAGTAGTTCAAGTACTTTATCCTTAATGTTAACCTGAAGAAATTAAAACAAAAATAATAGCTATTTGAAGATGAAACAGATGTTTTTAATCTCTTATAAAATGCATATCTATCAAAAAGAAAAGGAGAAACACAACTTCATTGCATAGTCCTTGCAAAATCATGTATTTAAAAACCAGAAAGCTATACCATATGCATTATGGAAAAATACATAGCTTTGGGGGACTAGGAATAATGTGGTTTCAAATTAAAGTGGAGCATTCATTATACATAGGACACGGAGAATAAATGAAAGTTATTTTACCTTACTGTTGCCCTTAAAATCTTCCTGATCAAAATCAAAATGCCGACACAGGGCTCCAACAGTGAAAAGTGATCTAAGGAGTGCTGGTTTATTGGCAGTAAGTATTGTACTGTTGGGGTCTTCTTGGTGTTGATTTTTTAATTTAGAAAGTGCACCTGCAGTAAAAGAAAAGTTTTTATCACAGTGTTTAATTGTGGTATAACCCTAAGATAACACTTGTAGTCAGAACTGGAAAGTGACAATTACTTGTTATGACTTTACTTACCATAATATCTATTGAAACAGGCCCACACAAATTTATA
>VZRQ01008757.1:0-16899 GCA_013397975.1 Machaerirhynchus nigripectus | reverse complement strand
ATCTTCAGTAAAACACACACCTGCCAAAAATGCATAGGGAATGAGGTACTCCATGGTCTGTGCTTCTTCACTGCATGTGTCTTCCTGCTGAAATAAGTTCATTTCCACAGATTATCTGTCCTGACAGCTTTGGGAGAATCCACCCCATCAGCCAGTTTATCCATATACCTATAGGCTAAGGGTCAGCAACATCAGTGTCCCTTTCCCATGACTTTGTTCTTCATGGCAAGCAAGTAATGCCATGTTCCCAGCTGTACAGTGACAGTGATTTTTAAATGTTGGTGAAGAGTTACATTTTATTGTTCTGTTTGTAAGCCTCTGGGCAGCTGTGCCTCCTTTCTCTTAGAATTTCTGCCTTGGTGTCCAATCTTCCTGGACAGAAGCCACATCTACAAATGGTCTTTTCAGCAAGCTGGTCCAGTTCAGACATCTGTTTTGGTTTGTATTTTATAAATCTGTGTGTGAATATTAACATGCAGCACCTAATTGTGCTTTTTTTGGGGACTATGTACTGCTCAGATAAACAGGTAATAAACAGTTAAATGTGTCCCTTTATAGAAGCCAGTTGTTTGCCTTCTTGCTTTTTTAAAAACAAAATGTCAACAGACAGGCACAGAGATCAGTGTCATTACAGCATTTGCTTTCATGTCCTGTTACAGCTGTTTCTCACAGCCCAGGAAAGTTGCCACAGGCAGCTCAACTGAAAGTTGTATCCTTGTTTGCTATACCCACTATTGAAATTACTGCAAAGATCTGTGTTTTGGTAACAGTAGTGTTGTGTGCTTGCCTGTTTTTCATTCCAAGTCATGCTGTTTGTTGCAGCCCAGCTTTACGTTTCACAGAATGCAGAACGAAGCAAACCCTCCCTTGTGCAATCCTCTTGGTGGGCCTGAGTCTGTTCTGCCCAACACCCCCCAGCCCCCCCGATGTACGTGTCTGCAGACACTGCTGTGGAGCCAAAAATACAGGGGCATTTCTTCCAGTGGGGTTAAACAGCCAGGCTCTTCACATTGGGGGTGGGGGCTGTAGGTGACTGGGGAAAACAAACCACTTAATAAACAATAGCTCTGATTAGATAGGGATGAACAAGCTGGACTTTGAGACGATTAAGCAAGTCTGCAGATTACAGAAAACAGGAAACATCCAGCACGGTTGGGAGAGGTGGGTAGGAGGCAGACTCCACTCTGCTCGAGCCTGCTCAGATTAGACTTTAACCCCATTACGCAGGCAGCAGCCTCTTGGGGCAACAGAGCCAGGTGTTTTTCGTGTGGATGCATATTACTCTTGGACATCCTTCCAACTCCCAGTGTTTTTTTCCATTCCATTTCAATCCATTTTACAGGTCTGACCACATCCAAATGTTGTATTTAATTTACTTAAGTGCAGAGAAAAGCTGTAAGTTTTTAATTTTTCTCGTGGTGACCACAGCATCTCTGAAGTTACTTCATCGATTTCTTTATTTTTCATCATTCTTTCTGAGGCGTACTACAATTTATCTCTCTTCCCATTTACTTATTTTTTAATTTAAAATGCTAGTTCATTTGAGTAGTTAAAGGCAAAACATTGTCAGAATTATACTGCTAGAAACAGACAATAAAAATCACAATCTGGAAAATCTTAAGCAATTACAATATTTTTATATGTTGTCTTTAAAACAGGCTTTCTGTTGAATGTACTTTATCCATATACTTTTCTGTTAATATACTTTATCCAGCAAGACTTCACCTAAAACTTAAGTGCACAACTGTCAGATCCTGTGACAGCAAGACTGGATATAACAAGGACAGCAATTAAATTAACTTCTACTACAAAAATCCAGTACTTGCATTGTCAAATTCCAAAAAGTAAACCCACAAATTAAGACCTAAGTAATAACCCATGCCACATGTGAATACAGTTTTCAATGGTCCTTAATATTTTTAAATGCATACTTCTGTCAACTTTGGTATGGTAATTTCAGATGAAAAAGTTGACACCAGCAAAATCTCCAAGCCATTCAAATAGAAAATTCACTTATGTTGTGCCACATTTTTGAAAGGAAATGCTAGACACTTGTGTTTTAACCTTACCAATCTCTTTTAAAGCTAGCTACCACCTTCTGTTTCTATGCTATAAAAGGTGCAACAATGAACATTTAAGCTCTGTAACTAGTTATGCATCTTGTCTGCAGTGATGTTTCAAACTCAGGTATGAAGTTTTTTATATTGCAAGACAGTTTATATCAGCTCCCTCATGAATACATAAAAAAGCCAAAATCTGTGCAGAAATCCCTCGGTCACTGCATTTAGTTAGATACGTATTTAAGCAATCAATTCTCAGATGTCCAAAACTCAAAAACAGCTAGTAACCCTTTCTCTAATAGATGATTACACTCTTCACTAAAAAGGTGTATCACCAATCACTGCAACAGTCTGTATGATAATTTTTAATACAAAAAACTGAGAGTAGTTGTTCTTTAGTGCAACTGACCTCCCCTCTTGTTCACCCTATCCTTATCCTTGTCTGGCATCTTTGTCCTATGTCGTCTTTTCCATGCCAAAGGCAGAGGAGGGTGAGAAACCCAAGGGATGCAGAGAAGAGATGGTTCTGTCTCTGAAACTGAATTCCTGCTGGGAACCCTGCCTTCATGGCTATGGGAAAAGTGTGAGAGTTGCCAGTTCTGAGTTCAAACACTACCTCCACAAGACAGAATTACAGTTTGGATAATACACCAATTTTGCGATGGAATAGTTAGTGTAGGCAGTGATTTTGTACTTTTTATGGGCCAGGTTAGTTGTTTGGTTAAATGCAAGTACACTCCATTCTCCTTGTGATGCAAGCTTTTCCCACTTATTATTATTTAAGAAATGCTACTACTATAACCTAATTTTAAGAGGCACAAGTACCCCCAAAATACGACTACGTGTGATGGAAATATGTACTCTTTTCCAGTGTCATTTTAATGTCACTGTTATTTCTGCACAGTATGGTCAGTGTGATGGGTCTGCATACTAACACCTTACAGTTATATCATCTACTACAATTGTTCATTCCATATTCTTACCTGAAAAGGCTCCCACTTCTAAATTGAGTGAAAAAGTTAAGCATCACATCTGTTCACCTTCTTACCTCCTCTGTCCTCAAAATCTCTGTGAGGACCTGTAATCCCATGCTTGGAGTGCTGGATCAAAGGGTTAGAAGGCCTAGAAAGGCACATAACAGCAATTATCCACCTGGAAATACTTTCATATACTTCGGAAAGAGTTAAGAATGCAAGCTGGACTGCAGGGGATTATTCGAAGTGGTATCTAAATGTCTGACACTGCTTTTTTTCAAGAAGACTCCCACAGATTTTCTCTAATAGACCATATCAGATGACGCTGGGAAAAAAACACTTCCGAGTACTTCACTCCTGTGTCAGTTTCTAGCCAAACCAGGAATGGCAGGACCCAAACTCTGATTTTGAAGAAGAAGACCACCAGTATGACACCTTCTTGTTCTCAAGAGGGTCTTAGATAATGTAAGTCAATCAAAATATTTGTAGTCTATATTAGATGCCTCTGTTGTGGTGGAGAAACTTTAGTACATCACAGTGTTTGTCTTTCTGAGGATGGGAGAAATGGAATGTAAAGCAAACACTGTAAAGCAGGGAAGGCTTTATGTCCATGTTATGTGCCACAGCATCCTTCAGCAAAAAAAAAAGCAAAAAAGCATGGATCAGGAAGAGCAACATGAAAGGAAACAGAGGAATACAAGCACAAGGCCTTAGACTGGACTGCACCCTCAGTTCTTTCAGAGGTTTCTCTGCTGTCAGGTTCCTAAGATTTCCTTCAAGCACTGACCTTGGCACACAGCTGCACAAGAGAGGCTCAAGGAGGAAGTGCCCTAGGGGAGAGAATGCTGCGGAGACAGGAGAAATCAGGTGACTTGCCCTGTCCATGAAAAGGCCAAAGGGTTCAGTGCATGAGCCAAGCAAATGGAGAAACTATGTAATTCTTGAGACAAACACTGGGTCTTTGTGGTAAAAATGTGCCAATGTCCAAGGCTGCAGAGGGTGTTGTTCCTGAGGGTATGATGTTTGTCCAACAGTCCCTGTGCTGTACTTCCCACCAGGAATACTGTCCTGCAGGATGGGGAGAAGCAAAATGAAACAAATAATCGAGTCTATGGGCCTGGACTTGCTCAATGGCTGTAGTGTGGATTCATATAAACTGCAAAGCTGGTACACCATTTATACAGCATCAGTATTTTTCACTGAAAAAATTTGCTAAGCAACAGAGAAGTTTCTATGTCATTGCGATATGGGTGGGCATCTCAGTGGGATTTTGGGGGGAAAATTTGGCTTGCAGCTGTGCACCTCAATGTGGGTATGTTTGGTCTGACAAACGTTATTTCCACACATACAGCGTGTTACAGGACATCAGAACTTGCTCTTTCTTTAAACCTGACACTGTAGCATCACATTTTGCCTTTCCATATTTCCAGCTGGAAAAGGAAAATATGTTTCCATGCTGGACTTTCCAGTGAAGAAAAGCAGTGTCACACTTAGGAAGCCACTGAAATGATACCAGCTGAAGCCAGTTAAGGATCTGTTGCATTGTTTCTGCATTTTGTTTTCTGCTCTTTCTTCCTGCAGTTTCCTGAGTATAAGCTTTCAGAAGATCCAACCCTAAATAATAAAGTTGTGCCCAAGATACCTGTAAGCAATTTCCATGGTTTCTCTTGTAGTTCTTTTTGGTCTGTTTTAGAAAGAGGAGGAATAATTTGAAATAACTGGAAAACATCTCAGTTTCACTGCATGAATGGCCTCATATATGCAAGGGAGGGGAAAGGGGAGGAACAGCAGGAGCATGACCAGGTCCCATTGGAGGTGTGTGGTGGTGGTCTGATAGCCAATGACCGACCTTGAGCAGTGACACCTCCCCGGACAGCTTGCAGGGGAGGAGGGACAATGAAGGAGTGAAGGGGGAGAAAAAAAAAAAGCCCCACCAAGAATTTTATAAAAGTTAGTGATTAGAAGGACCCGGTCTCTTTGCCTGCGAACACCTCACCAGAAGCTTGTAGCAGCAGCAGCACTGCCCATAAACAAGTAAGTATAACAATTTAATTTCTAAACTGTAAAGCTGGTACATACATTAGCTACTGAAACCTGGTATGTTTATCTACTGTGGGAAGTTGTTTTTGGTTTTAATTTTTTTGTTTCAGGAACAGCTTGTGAGAAATAAGCACTCAGCCATCCTGCAGTGGTGTTCCAAAGTGATCCATTTGCTGCTAACACTGGCTCTCTGACTTAGCTTAGTCACTCAGAACTCCTGGAGTGAGTGAGTGGATCCTTTGTCTAAGGGGACCAGAGCAATAACATACCTGCATTGCTTTCTGTCGCTTTGTTTTGTGTTTGTTTTTGCTTGTGGTGTACATAAATTTCTGTTTTGCACGGAGAGCAGAGAATGACTGGAGAAGGCAGCCGGTCCTGACAGACATCAGTGCTGACAGAAGTGCAATTACGTGTGTTTGTCGTGCAGCTTCTTCTGAAGCATTAGTGCAAGGGTGTGGATAAGATTCTTTGGCAGGGAGATGTAAGGTCTGTAGTGCAGGAAAACAAAACCTGCTCTTGCATTAGGCTGTAACCTTTCAAGCTGTGAACAGCCAGATCAGGAAATTGCTGGACCAGCTTAAATCCTCGCTGAGTCTGTGATCCTCCATCACTTTCTCAACTATCCCATGTGCTTACCCACGATTATTTAGCCCACTTGAGACTCTCACCACTGCTTCCCCCAGCCTCCCCTGCTGGCAATACAAGACTTGAATTCTCATGCAAGTTTAACAGCAATTCTTTACCTTTTCTGAGAAAAGTCCAGCCCTGAGAGAGAAGTAGCTTCTCCCTAATAACACTTTCTTCTAAGCAACCATCTTCGTGCCACCTTGGCCACATCTAGCCATTCTGAGTGCTCTGCACTGACTGCAGAGGACAGGTCTCTGAGTACATAACCTCCTTTCATAGTTGCTAGGGAAATGAAATAGGGATACATTTGCTCAGGGCTTGAGTATAGCTCTGAGGCTAACACAAGAATCACGACAGGGAACTTCAGATCTGCAGTTCCACCTGGGACAGGATGTTGAATCAAGGTCTCGAGACAGAACACGAAGACGGGAAAAAAAACTCAGCAAAAAACAACCAAGCAATTTACCATTATATATGCCCCAAAGGACCTATGGAAATGGTGACATTAGTATGATGCCATGATGATTTTTGTCTTTTCTTTTATACCCCTGTTATACCTTTTTGCAACTTCTGTATTCTTGGTGCTTTTTGCCTACATTCTGGGACTTGTTTGTTAAGCTAAGAGACTAAACATTTTAGAGGCTTTGTAGTTAGGGTGCCAGTGTGCCCAGACCCCAAGGTCCTCTCCAGAACACATTTTGTAAACTAAGATAGAACCATCCAGGGGAAGGTTCCTTGGGGAGGGGGGCTCATTCGAGCCTCTCATTGGGGAGTTTTTGATAGATATGCTAATTAGTAAGACCTAGAATGTAAGACCAGATATAGAGGAGGGGGATTGCGGTGGCCATTGTGGGGGCGCATGGAGGTGTATTCAACCTGGTCGTGGTGCACCTAAGGATCCTTACAATAAATACCAAGGTAATACCCTTTTCCCCTTCTAACCGTGTTCGCCTCTTGATTTTAAGACCAGGAAAAGGCATCAAGTATGTCAATCAAAAACATCTGCCCATTTTTCTAGGTGACAGGAGTCTGAGTATCTCTTTTTGTCCCATACCCTTGAGACTTTTTAGAACCCAGAAATGAAAACATTTTACTAACCGAAAACCTTCATCTTGGTGCAAAGATGATGGGAGAAACATCTTGTTCTTTCCTGAGAGCTCCTTCATATCTACCGGAGGCACCACTTCCACCTTGACTCCCTAAAGCAGGTACTCACAGAGAGTCACGGGGTAATTCAGGCTGAAAGGGACACAGGAGGTCTGTAATCCAACACACCCTGCCCTAAGCAGGGTTAGACACAAGGTCAGACCAAGGTGCTCAGGGCTTTATTCAGGTCTTGGCAACCTCCAAGGATGGAGACACTGCAACCTTTTTGTCAAACTGTTACATTGCTTGGCTGTCCCAAGAGTGAAAAAAATTCTTCACATCCAGTCTGAATCTCCTTAGTTTAAGCTTGTGACTGTTGTCTCTCACTGTCCCATCACAGCCTCTGTGAAGAGCCCAGCTGTGCCTCTTCGATCACACTCTGTAGGTACTGAGGACTGCTGAGAGGTGCCCCTGAAGCCATCACTGCTTGAGGCTGAATTAAACCCAGCTCTGCAGACGTCTCCTCACAGAGCAAGTGCTGCAGCCACTGACCTTCTCAGTAGCATCTGTTGAACTAACTCACTTCAGTCTGTCAGTGTTTTTCCTGTACTGCAAGGGCACAACACTGGACACAGTACCCAGATATTATCTACAGAGTGCAGAGCCAAGGGTGATAACCCCTGTGCTCTGCTGACTCTCCGGGCCAGACCCGTGCTCACACAGGTTCTCGGGCCCTTGCTGCTGGCCCCTGTTCAGCTCACTGCCTGACAGGGCCTTAGGCTATCCCCAGAGAACTGTTCCCTCATCCCACTAGTCCTGGGGGAATGGCTGCCAGGGCTCTGCACCCCGGCAATGTCTTGGCTGGACTGCATGGTGCTCTGTTGGCCTCTTCCCACCCCCACATCCAGGCTCCTCTGGATGGCTGGCCATCAATCAGGCATATCAAGTAGTCCTGCCAGCTGTGTGTCTTCTGCCAACTAGATAAGAATGTGCTCTGTCAGCAGGAAGGGACCAGTCTTGCCCAGCCGTTCATACCCATCTGTTTTCCCCACACCCAAGGAACCAGACTTATTTAGAAACAGCTTTTTAACGGAGCTCGACAGAGTAGTGAGGCCCGTAACCACAGATAACCACTGCAGTGAGAATATAAGATGCCTAACGCATTATGTGTCTGCCTCTTGTAAGCACACAAGTGTAAGAGAGAAGTAAATTCAGTCAGGCCAACACTGCGCCTACAGGCAATACGCTAAATTTTTTAATCATTTTTATTGTCCCTACCAACTGTATTGATCTGTTTATATATTCAGCTTCTTCTTTTTCAAACGCTGTTCTTTGGAAGCAGAATCTCTTGTGTGCAGAGACTGACTGTCAGAGATGGTGCTGAAGGGCTGTGTTTACTTGCAATTGAACAGGAAAAAGCTACATGTGTGGGATACAAACTGTAGTTTGAAACTTTGGTCCTGCACTTCTGGAACCAATTTTATACAAGAAGGCAGTGAAGAGACCCAAGAGAAAAACTTAAGAGATTCTGATCCAGTCTTTTCCCATCTGCAAACCGGGACTCAGGTGAGATTTTGTGTAAGACTAGAAGATGCCAGTCACCTGAGGTGGTTGGAAAGAGAAGACGCCAGTGATGTATTAAAGTTTCTAAGATAATAGGAAGCGAAATGTAACATTGTTCCTTCTGCTATTCATCTTGACTCTGCTGTTTGGTTCTCACTACTGATATTAACAGGATGCAGTGCTGCAGTGCTTGTGCTGCCATCACATATTTTCCCTCAGCCCTTCTTCCTTTATGGTAGCTGAGAAAAACACGAGATTTCAGCATTACAGTATTTACTTTTACAACTGTGCTGTCCCCTGTTCCCAAACCCCCACCTTCTGCTGGCCACAGGCTGGGGGGCTGAACAAAGAAATTTGTTTGCTTAAGGAGCTGATGAAGCCTGACAAGCACTCCAGGTAGCTACAAAGCTGGGGGGTTTGTGCAGTTTTATTCTTTTGAGGGTTTTAAAATTGTACTTTAAAAAAATACTATATAAGCAGATACTACAAATAGAATGCATTGTATTCGTACAATGCAAAACCAGTGTGAAATCACTTGAGCTTATGACACTTAGCCCACAGTCTAAAATGGGTAAATAAAAATTAAGTTTCTTGAAAAATCTTAATAGTGGGACAACTCCCAGTTACTGTTACTGAGATCACAGTTCATTAGAACTCTTTTCTTCCTGGAAAAGCTGTCAAATTAAACAGATAAATCAGAATAAGACAAATAGGCTTTGTTCTTGGAAGACTGAAATGAGCTGTGCAGCTCTGGCAGCCTGGGCACAACTGTTTTTTCTCAGGAGCTGTGAGGTGACATATCCAGCTCCTTAACAGGGGGTATTAACACTTCTGTGGATGTGCTGGGAGCTTACTCTTTACAAGGTAGCTGTATGAAATGTTACTGAAGTGTAAGGCTTCTGCACTCCTCTTCTGCCTGCTCCCCTGCTCAGAGCAGGACCTTACAGCAGAGACACCCCTGCAGACATGAATGCAGACATGAAGATTCTCAGAGTTTATGATTCTCATGAAAGAATCACAGAAAAATAAAATCCTAAATCAAGGGTACTAGAACATTCTGCACCTTTGAGCTATTATAAGGTTTACAGTTGTTCTTTTGCCCTCATTTCTTCACCATTTCAGCTAGAAACACTGGGCCTTTTATTCATCCCTGTAGCTCAGCAGGGTAGCTGGGCCTTAAAGCCCAGCTCAAAAAAACTCACCATGGCCTTAAAGATCATTCTGAGGAGACTTTGGGCAAATCTCCACCTGCTCCTTCACACTCAATAAGATACTTCAATAGAAACTGGAACTAATTTGCTGTCTTCCAATTCATCACTCTGAAACTACACTTTGTTGTTTCAGTCTCTGTGAGTACTCACTTGGAACAACATTATTCACTGAAAACTCATATTTCCGTATTTTGAAAATTTGCCTTGCAGGCTGGTTTTGAGTGATAAGTGTCTCCTTGTTATCTTTAGGCAAACACTGGGAACAAGTAAGATAGAGCAGATATTAGTCTCATTGTTTATTGCATTGCTGGAAAGAAATTGTATCCATCATAACATGACTGGAGCAACTGGTGATCTTGCAGTCCAGCCAGCTGGATTCAAGGTTACCTGGATATACCTCCTGGTGCTGTAACACAGCTCCAAACTGCAACTCTAAAGTCCCACCCCTGATTTAGCAATTCATTAGCTTTGACCTTGGACAAGATCATATTCTTGCCAGAGCACAATTTTCCAGTCTTCTCCACAGAGGCTCTGAACTGCTGGAGTGACTCCTTATCATTTTGCATAACCACTTATTTAACAGTAGTGTGGTTTTAACTGAGGTGCTCATCACCAAGCTTTTATTACAGTAATCATAACAACAAGCCAGTTTCCTCTAAGACATATCTATATCAACACAGAAAGCCAGGTGAGGAATAAGGAGAGTTGTAGGTGAACTTAAATAGCTATGCAGCATAAAGCACACATTTTCAAATTCTTCTGGGTGAACCGAAAAGGCCAATAACTGGGCGTGATGGAGCTGTGGTCACCACAGTAGAAGGATGGTTCCCAGAGTTCTGGCCACAGCCTGGCATACACAGAGAGGGGTTTAGCTAAGCCTGTTTCAGCAGGATCACAGCAAGAAGGCATTTCAGCCCTTTGAAATGCAGGGAACTCCCCCTAACTTCACACAGTCTTCATCCTGCACTCCTTCAACGTCCCTTTAGACCTAAAATGACTCACTCTGTGGTAAGCTGCATGTGATAAATTCCAGTCTCAGCTCACAAAGAGGTAAAGCAGACATCTGGACACTGCGTCTGACTGGTTTGTACTGGCAGAAAATGCCATTCGAATCTTGCAGGATAACATTACCACTACCAAAGTACTTTCAACTACAAATCAGGGGCATGAATTTATAGCTGTTACCATACTCCGATGGCATCACTGCCAGAAAATCTTGGCACCATTTGACATGCTATACAGAACTCTGTACCCTATCATGAGTAGCAGACAGACTCTTTATTGTTTCTCCCCATTATGCCCTTCAGCAGAGAGGATAAGACGAGGATTCCCTGGCAACACAGCATCTGTGTGCACAGAAATAAGAAGCTGGACTTGGCTGCCTACATGCTTATACAGGGAGAAATATTTTCTGGCCATCTGATGAAATGGGAAGTGTCATGTTCTCACTCCTCTCTCAGGCAGAGTTTGGGGATAGAAAATGCAAACACTGTCCAGAGGCCTGCCCTTTTGCAGGAAAATGTGGCATTTGAGATCTTTTATGTTGTTTTTTAATCAATCACCTTCTGGATTTACCACCCACTGATAAAAACACAGGTGTTGCTTTAACTATTACATATGATAAACTGAAGGAAGAAAGTTTTTCTGTTTCAGACTTACAGGCTTATACACTCAAGAAAGTAACTTGAACTATTCAGATGATCAGAGAAACTGTAATTTAATGTCGTGTAACCAAAACTTTAATAAGACCAATAATTTTGTCGTATCAAGACAGAACCCAGATTTCAGGTGCTGGGTATTTGCAGCTGGTAAGCCTCTGCCACGGCTGAAAAGATAGAAGTGAGGGGTGAACTCCCCTAAGGGCCCAGGTCTTCTGCAGAGGAAGCAATCCACTACAGTTCTGAAAGCAGCCATAGGGAGAGGAATTACAAACCAAGGCAAAAGGTGGATGGAACCAGACACAGCAGCAAATACTGCCTACAGAGGCAGGAAACAGAAGAGGAGCAGTGTTAGGAAATGTGTAAATGTAAGCAGTGGAATAACTGGCATTCAACTGATGGGAACCAGAAAGTCCTCAGAGTCAGCAATTTGCATACTTGTTACTTGGTGCACGTTTTTATGACAGACTGATCTTCTCTTATTTTCTGAGGAAATCCAGGTGAAATGCAGAGTCTTTCCCACTTTGGTTCTAGAAGGATGTGGCAGGATGTGTCTCCTGCATTTCTCTTTAGTTTTTCCAGACACACCAAGCCTAGAAGAACTCGAATGGGTTTCTGGTCATATGCCTGGGATAACGTGGACCAGACAAGCACCAAGAGCCTTGCACTGGGAACACCTGAGTGGTGTCACTGGTTCACAGTCTCCACCAGCTTGTAACAGTGATTCTCTCCCACAGATAACTCAACATGACTCACCAGTTCCCAGCGCTGTCTCCAGAGCAGAAGAAAGCTCTTTCGGACACTGCTCAGCGGATTGTGGCTTCAGGAAAGGGGATCTTAGCTGCAGATGAATCAGTGGGTGAGTTCTGGGCATCCATCAGTTAGCAGTACCCAAGATGTTCTTTCCTTTCAGTTTTGCTTCATATTTGGAATCAGTGGAGTAGATGAAAAACACTTAGAAACTGTTGCCTAAGCAGAAACAATTCAGCCAGGCAGGGCTGCAGCTCTAAAAACAAAAGCTTACAAACTATGGGTTGAGAAGGGAAGCTCTGAACTAAAGCCCCAGTTCATTACTACTTACTGGGACCAGGAGGCCAGCCAAGCCTAGAACCTCTTTGTCTGGTCTTTGCCCACCTCACCAGGTACCATGGGAAACAGGCTGCAGAGGATCAACGTGGAGAACACGGAGGAGAACCGCAGAGCTTTTAGAGAGATCCTCTTCTCTTCGGACACTTCCATCAACCAGAGCATTGGGGGTGTGATCCTTTTCCATGAGACCCTTTATCAAAAAGACAGCAATGGAAAGCCATTCCCAGCACTCATCAAAGAAAAAGGCATTGTGGTGGGAATTAAGGTGGGTATCTGTATGGGCCTGGCGGGCACCATAATCAAAACCCAGTTTCCAGAGAAAATTATATTTGGGGCTGCACTCTCTCCTGAAAAACACTCCCCCCCTGCTTTTTGTCCTTGGTTTTAAAATTCTATGCATTGCTTTTGTGTAACTAACTAGAGGCCCATTTGCATCAGATGCTGGAACTTTTCATACACCAACTCCCATCTACTCACCATTCCCTGGAAATAAGCCTCTCCATGCAGTAACCTAAATCCATTTTTTTTCCCACATCTGACAGAGTTCTTGAGCCATTCCCTGCAGGCATCTACATACACACTGCCCCTCCTCTTACCCACTTCACTTCTTTTTCTTCCCCTTTGCTCCAACATTTCCTTCCTTTGCACCCTGAGCATGTTAAGCTCCATACTCTACTCATAGTCAGCCTTCAAAGACAGACTAGACATGGGTAGAAGATAAGAATTAGACTGAGTCCCACCTTTCTGTAACCCTTCCTGTTTTTCTGACCTCCACAGCTGGATAAAGGCACAGCACCTCTAGCAGGAACAAACGGAGAAACCACCATCCAAGGTAAGGAGAGATCTAAGGAGCCTAAGCTGAGGCCCATGAAGCAAAAGCCATAGGGTGACTCACCTGAGATGCAGCCTTGGCTGGAGTCATGGTACTTTCCAGAGCTCTGTGCTGAAGAGCAGCTCTCAGTGAAGCATTGTTCTCCCTCTGCAGGGCTGGACGGGCTGGCTGAACGCTGTGCCCAGTACAAGAAAGATGGTGCTGACTTTGCCAAGTGGCGTGCAGTGCTGAAGATCACCAGCACAACACCCTCTCAACTTGCCATCCAGGAGAACGCCAACACATTGGCACGCTATGCCAGCATCTGCCAGCAGGTACCTCCCCTCCAGCAACCTTTCCTGAGATGCTGCTGCCCTTTCTCACTGTTCCCTGTGGTAACATGCTAGGTGGCTCGAAAGGAGAATCCCTGTGAGGGTTTTGGGGAAGACAGGGAGGAAGGGAAGCGCAGCATGGAAGGATACCACCAAAGTCAGGGCAAAAAACAAGAACAGTTTTAGTTCCATAGCCCTAAAGAATCCCCTGGCTTTCTTTTCCTAGCATGGCTTGGTGCCCATTGTGGAGCCAGAAATCCTGCCTGATGGAGACCATGATCTCCAGCGCTGTCAGTATGTCACAGAGAAGGTAAGAGATTCCTCCCTCTGTCCTCCCCCTTGCAAATCAGCAGCTACACTTTGTGCAGTTTGCGCTCAAAGATCTCAAAGAGATTTGACCAAAAATGTACTTCATAACTGCATCACAAAAATGAGCTGCTCCTAAGGCAAATAACAAACTAATAGGAAATCCAAGAATATTTTCCATGCTTTGGATTTTTACTTCAATGACAATATAAGGATTCTCAATCTCAAAAAGAAATACAAGGACCAAACCCAAATACCTCAGTTTCAGTACCTCAGTTTGCAGGGACAAATCCCGTAAATATGAAGAGTTATATCCTGGTCATCTCAAAAGCAGTGCAACACAACTGCAACCCCTGAGATATTTTTCATGAGAAAGCAAAATTCAATTTGATCTTGCTGCAGTACCAAATAATAAGCTGTCTTTCCACGGCACACTGAGGTGAGGATCTGAGCAGAGGTCTATATTCAATCCTCCTGTTTTCAAGGTTCTGGCTGCTGTCTACAAGGCTTTGAATGACCACCACGTGTACCTGGAAGGGACACTGCTGAAACCCAACATGGTGACGGCTGGGCATTCCTGCTCCAAGAAGTACACCCCTCAGGATATAGCCATAGCAACTGTCACTACTCTCCTCCGCACCGTTCCTGCAGCTGTTCCTGGTGATTCCTTCATTCCCACTCTCTCTCCTACCTCTGACATGTCTGCTCCTCTGGCACGTAAAGGTCAGGGACTGAGGTAGCTGCAACACTCTGTTTCTAAGTCTCGAAACCTCTTTCTTGCAGGAATCTGCTTCTTGTCTGGAGGTCAGAGTGAAGAGGAGGCTTCTGTCAACCTGAACGCCATGAATCAGTCCCCTCTGCCTAAGCCTTGGAAACTGACCTTTTCCTACGGGAGAGCCCTGCAAGCCTCTGCCCTGGCTGCGTGGTTGGGCAAAACTGAGAACAAGAAAGCTGCACAGGAGGCCTTCCGCAAGCGGGCACAGGTACGAGGCTTCCTGCCAGCACAGAGAAGAGCTGCTCTCCATGAAGGGACACATGTCACCTTCCTAAGGCTCCTCTTGATCCCACCTCTCCTGGCACTTCATGTTCACCAGGGGTGTTACTCTGTTATTTTGGCCTTGCTTGGTTGTTCTTTACTCCTGCTGGTTGTTCTCATCTGCCTTTCTTACTCCGTGCTGATTGTTTCTCTCTCTTTTTTTTTCCTTTTTCAGATTAACAGTTTGGCTTGCAGGGGACAGTATGTCCTGTCTGGGAAGACTGACACAGCTGCCACTCAGTCACTGTTCACTGCCAGCTACACCTACTGAAAGCGCAGGAACCTTCCTTCCTCCTGTCTCTTCTCACATGGTAGAAGATGTTCAGAAATGAAAGAAAAACATAGAAATCTAATTTCCCTTACCCTACACCAAACCGGAGATAAAACGGATTAGCTTCCTCTCCACCCTTCACTCCCGCAATTTACCAAGGGGATATTCTTGTTTCATTTGCACATTCCAAGGAAAGGGAATTATTTCCAAACAAAAAATAACAGCTGCCAATGAATCATGAACCCACTTTCCCTCAGTTTGAAACTCAGTCCCTGGAATAGCCAGCAGACTCAGTAGTTCCCTAGCAATTCAGATAGCTACCCTTGCCCATTACCACATTTTGCAGCCACGATCCTGAATTATAAAACCTGACTGTGTATTCAATCATGTCAATAAAACAGTAATTGAAAACTACTCTCTACCTCACAATTCTTTTTGTTTTGTGTAAACTTTACAGTATCTTTCACACATCTGTGGTTTTCAGTAGTGCTTGCAAAGATGAAGTGACAAAGTGTTACAGCTGGTGAGCTTGGGAAACTCTGAGGATATCAAAGGGAAATAACCCAGTAGTGACACAGCTGGAGAGGTTAATCCTGCCCACAAGTCTGGCAGATATTAAAACACTTGGGAGATTTATACAGCAAGCAGTGCTCGGGACTCAGGCCACAGATAAACAACACTACCCTCAGAAGCATCTCTGGATGAACCATCATTCTGAGATGAGGCTCCTACACGCTGTGTTAGGGTTGCACAGGTTTGAGTCAGGGCTGCCCTTACAAACCACCTCTAGAGTGGTGTTTTCCACAATAATTAACAGAAAGCGTGCAGGAGAGCATCTTGGCCTACCCATTGTGTAGCTTGAATAATGAGGCTGATGTTGCACACCATCGGTCTGACCTTTGGCAGGTTGCTGTGTCCCTGTTAAAGGCGTCAGCTTTGTTAGCTAAAGCACAGTCGGACTGGCGTCATGAAAAAAAGGCACAAATGGCAAAAACAGCAGGCCTAAGGTCACGTAAGAATGTTTGCCTGGCTACGTGCTACACCAATCAACTCCTGAGGCCTTGGAGCAGCCCCCTAAACAGCCAGGGCCAGGTGACCCAGCGGACCCCACGTCCTTTCAGGGTCACCCCTCTCTGCTGGCTGCTCCTCCCAGCCACAGGCACTCACTGTTCCTGCCAACAAATACAGGGAACACAGGCAAAATCACTGCCCTGTATCCACCTCCTCGTGTCCTCTGCCTTAGTAACCAGCGTGTCACAGAGGCAATCAATAAATAGCCAAAATCCTTCATGTGGATCCAGTCACTGCATAATTAAGGCTTGCATTCAGTCTCTCCTGACAATGAACGAAGAGCAAGTGGTTTGCCAAAAAACACTCCAGAGGCTGATGCTGGCGTCAGGAATAACAACTCTTTCCTGGTTCAGGTGTGGTCCTCTGGGTCTCCACATACCTGAATTCAGTGAAACATCTGCTCCTGATGAGCAGCATCCTACTGATACTCTGATCTAAGATCAATCTCAGAATCGTTTGCATTGGAAATGACCTTAAAAATCTTTTTTTTCCTAACCTGTCCAGTTCCAACCTCCCTGCCATGGCAGGGATAGCTTCCACTATCCCAGGCTGCTCAGAGCCCTGTCCAACCTGGCCTTGAACACTTCCAGGGATAGGGCAGCCACAGCTTCTCTGGGCAACCTGTGCAAGGGCCTCACTGCCCTCACAGTAAAGAATTTATTCCAAATATCTACTCTTCCCTTTTTTAGTTTAAAACTGTCCCCGCCTTGTCCTGTCACTATCTGTCTGTGTAGAAAGTCCCCCTCCCTCTTTTTTATAAGCCA
>VZRQ01008752.1:29345-45603 GCA_013397975.1 Machaerirhynchus nigripectus | reverse complement strand
GTGTGCCACACCCAGGCTTTCTTCCAACTCCTCCCACCACATGGAATTCACCACCCACCTGGGCAGCCCATTCCAATATCTGATCACCCTTTCTGGGAAGATAGTTTTCCTAATGTGGAACCCAAATATCCTCTGGCACAGCCTAGAACGCGTTTTTGCATCTGCTCTGTCTTGTCCCTGCGCACCTCTGAAAAGCCTGGCACTGACCCCTCAGTCACTTCCCTGTAAGCCGGAGAAGAGGCTGTGCCAATGAGTGCTGCTCAACTCTTCGGCCATTGAAGGGTGCTGCTTTCCTTAATATTTCTATACTTACATTAAAGAAGAAAGCATAAGTTCAGGAAAGAACTGTATCATGTAACAGACAGTTTATACAATAATAAATGTCAATAAATAGACCAGGAAAAGAATTGAGGCTGGAAAATCGAGGATGATTTTTAACTGTCAGAAGTACAGGGTTCTGGAAGGGCTTTTTAGTAAGCAGAGCCTCAAGTTTTAAGATGGAGTTGGAGCAGCACACGCAAGGCAGTTCTTGTTATGGGATTAAATCTGTTCCCTTCACCCCAGCGCCATCCATGGCTTTGGCAGTCTTCTTCCACACAGGTTCTACAATCTTCCAACACACTGCTTAACACTATCCCAACCTCTGTCCTAATTCCATGCATTTGAATGATCCTTCCTATCAGTTGTGAGCTCTGGAAATACAAGTTTTCTCTGCAATTAAAACAGTTCTCCTTTTGTACTGGGTTTGCATGGCAAAAAGGGAGAAGATTTGGAGTGAAGCTGAGCCTGGTAAGAGGCTGGGGGATGGGGGGCAGGGAATGGTTTTAAAATTTAGTTTTATTTCTCATTATCCATCTCTGATTTGATTGGTAATAAATTAAACTAATTTGAAAAGTTGAGTCTGTTTTGCCTGTGACAGTAATTGCTGGGTGATCTCTCCCTGCCCTTATCTCAACCCACCAGACTGTCATTACACTCCCTCTCCCCCGTCCATCTGAGGAGGGGACTGATGGCTTTGTTGGCACCTGGCCCCCAGTCAGGGCCAGCTCACCTCACCTCTGGGACTGCAAGATTTGAGCAAACCAAGTGCTGAAGTGCAAGACAGCAGCAACATCAATGAGCCTGTCTGAGGTCAGACGAGGCAGGAGGAAAGCAGGTGCCTGCTGGCTCCTGAAACAGCTGTGCTGTGCATCTGAAGGTGCACAGTGGTACAGAGAGCCTGGAAAGCACCAAAATCTGATGGTTCTCCTCATGCAAACACACACACACAAACACCTTGTGCTTTGCTGCAGAGAGGGGCTGTAGAGATCCAAGGAGTTGTTGCCCATGTTCCTGGTAAACGTGTTCTTGGGAAGGAGGAGATAAAAACTGTTCTCCACAAATGCAGGAGCAGGCAACCTTCTTGACAGAGAATAAAAAATTGCTTGTCAAAAGAATTATAATTAAAGCAATTACTGTCTTCTCTGCATACACACACCCTGCATGTTTCATAAAGGCTAATGGAGTGCAGTGCTGGGCCTTGATGGATAATCCCGAGGGACTGGATAACTTCCTCACCCAATCTTCAGCTAATGACTTTAACACATTATTTTGAACTCAGTTTGTACCAGCTGTGATTATGGAGAGACTATTCAGTGAAGTAAAGCTGGTTCCCAAAGTGACTGCTCCCTGTGAGTATTTAAACCAGACTCTGAAGCACTGGATGAGGTTTGGTTGTTTGGGTCTGTGTCATGCTCAAGGGAAGGCTCATGGGGCACTGATGACTGTCGGGTTCTCTTGCAGCCTGGGGTGGGGTCACTTGTGGCTCCCCAGCACAGCCTAGAGCACTGAAAGAGGCCACAGCTTCTTCACCCAACTTGTCCACTGGCAAACCAAAGTTTCCAGAAATTTATTCTCTGGTTTCTCCACCTAGACTGGACCTGAGACTGCCCTGAAAAGCCATATTTAGTTTGTAATTACATTCCAGGAGTTCTACTGTCACAGCCTCATGGGGGTCCTGCCAGTGCAGTGCTCACTCCAGAGCATTTTATGCCTTTCTTCTTAACTTTTTATTCTTCCACTGTTTCTCTTTTTTCTCCCCCCTGCAATTTTCTTCTTGAAAATGGCTTCAGGTTGACATCTTGAAACCCCATCAGGAGAGCTTTATCCCTTGGAGACCTATTCTGAGATCACCTGGATTCCTGGAAAATTTGCTCTTATCTCAATTTGGAGAAGTCCAAGTCAAGCTAACTAACGATCATTGGAGATGAAGGGCAGAAAATCAAGCCATCAATCAGCTGCAAAGAGCATACAGCAGCATGAAGAAGCCCATTAGAGGCGAAGTGGACCTGTCAGAGACTCAGCATGAGGTGCCTTTTTTGCAGGAGAAATTCCCACGCTTTAATGCTGCCTCTTCAGAGAGAACTTAGTGTCATTTTCTACGGGGGCCTCATAAAACAATTAAAATAAATGTCTTCAGAATAGTTTTCTTCTCTCTCTGGGAGTGCTTCCAGCTCACTCAGTTACAGCATCACCACGAAGAAAATGAAATTTTGTAATTATTGAGGACAGATACCAGCAGAGGGTAATAGTTTAACTGTGGACCTGCTGGAGCATTGGGGCAATGCCAGGAAGGCACATTCAGAGGTCTTGGCCTGACTCTTTACCATCCTGGTGCCACCAGGAAGGGTTCAGGATCACAGAGAGGTGCTACTGTGCTGGCTGGGAGCAGTACAGAGCTCTCCTAGTGTGCCACACCCGAGGGTGGGCTGATGCTTGTAGGCCTCGGCACAGTGGGTACATGCCCCAATCCACAATGAACAGTATTAAAAATTGAGTTTGAGCTTATTTTCCTTCCCACTGTCTCTGTCTCCTCTTGCTGTCCTGCAGACTGCCTCTTCTCATCCTCTCCCCTCTTGTACAGTCACTCCCCGTTTTCCACTGTCTTCCACCTACTTTTTTGCTTCTGCAGCTTTTATTGCTCTTCTCTTCCTTCCTGTTGCAGACACACTCCCCTTCCTCCTTGGTGATGTCCTGGCTCCGAGTTTGCCGGTGTTGGGTTGCAGATTCCTGGGACAGAGCCTGGCCTTTGCACTGTGCTTGCTGTATTCCTGGCCAGCTGTCAGTGACTCATTCCACAGGCTGAGCGCAAGGCAGCTCTTTGAACACATTCCCGTGCTGGTCTCTTTGGATCTGCTTGTTCAAGCTTCTTCTGTTACACCCTCAGCCCACTTAGAGAACTATCACTGGTAATTTTGTAGCTCATAAAGCTGGAAGAGCAATTACAAGCATATCAGTAACTTCCGTTTCTCACACCCAAGGCTCCCTTGCAAATGTTTTATTTCACAGGATGTTAAAAAATATCTTGATTTACAGGAGCAACTGAAAAATGTTATCTTCAAACTTGGTGTCTATGACTACCTGGACACAATTTTTTTGGATTTATCACATTGCCATGCTGTGCCAAGTGAGCGCACGCTTCTGGCAGGAACCAATTCACAGTGCTTGTGCAGAGCCTGAAACATGAGGGTCCTCACATATAGCAGCGACCACTCAGGGCTGCTGTAATGCCAAAAAGAGAAATTCAGCAGAGGTGTGATTGTGCAGGAGAAGTCTTTAAATTTTACTTACACGAGAGCAAGAGGAAAGCCAGTTCCACAGCTGAGTTATCAGACTGTGGCTTGCCTGCTGCAGATCTTATTTCCAGCATCAAGGAGGTCCCTTTTGCCTGAATTCGCCCCACCTTATGTATCTGGAGCCTAAAAATGGAGTCTGGCTTGGTGATACACCCACACAGTGTGTGTTCCACATGCCCGAGAAGCGCTGGCTCTGGCCCTTCACTGTGGGCTCCACCAGGACCAGTGGGCACCAAGACTCAGGTGAGGAGATTTAATTAAGGTCTGAATGTAGGCTGGATGAGTGTTAGCTCTTCATTCCCATCATGGTCATCACAGAACAAAGTGACAAGTTCACTCACCTACTCAATGGGGAATTGGGAGGTGGAAACTGGCCTCATGCTGAGCCTTGGTTGGACTTGGCGTGGCTGGATCTGCTGGAGGGAGAGTGAGGATCAGTCAGGTAAGTTCCTCAGTGTGATGGGACATATGCACAGAAAACACACCCAAAGCCTGCTTTCCCAAGTACAAACCAGCAGGATGATGGATTCCTTGCTTAGAAATGCACATTTCCTTGCAGTGGAAATACCTGACCCACCGGCAGTCTCCTGCAGGGTTCAGGCTCATGCAATCCATGCAGTCAGTGCCCACCTTCCTTCCCCCTTGCTGTGCCCCTTCCCCAGCTTTGTGTGCAGGGAAAATGCACTTTTACAAGGTTGGTTTTCAAACAACCAGGGAGCTTTGGGACTTCTGCTCAGCCCTACATTGTCTGTGCCTTCTGTGGTGGCCTCCACTGCTTTGTTTGTGGCAGAAAGGCGATGCAATGGCTCCTGCCATTTAATTCGAGCATCTTAAACACCTCATGGGATTTTGTCAGGTTTGTGAGTGACACCTCAGCTGCACAGCTGAGTGGCTCAGGTACTGCACCACCAGAACCATGAGCTAATCCCATGACCAAGAACAGGCTGGAAAACTCAAAGCTGACTTGAATGACTGACCAGCATCAACCAGCTCTGCTGGCTGTGTTTTCCTTTGCAGATGAGTGTTCATTCACTCCTAAACACCACAGTTGTTGAAGAAAGAATTGCTAAGAAGTCTTTCCTCCTTGGAGCTCTGCCTTCCCGCCCGTCCGTGCCAGGGAGTGAAAAAGGCTGGCTCTCCGAGAAGTGTTGCTGGAAGCCAGAGCTCACGCAAGCCCCCAGCGCAGCCCCACCAGCCCTGGGGTTACTCGTGTTTCAGAGAGGCTATGCCAGGCAGGAGCTCCCACATGCTCTCTGCTCCTGGCCAAGGTTTGCTCTGCTGCATTGATTCAGGCAGGGCGAATCCAGAGCTTCCTCTGTGAGCACAGAGGCTCCAAGCCAACGGAATGTAGGAGATGTCATTACAGCACTCAGGTCAGCTGCTTAAAAGCTAAACAGCCTCAAAGGCAGAAGAACATCACCCTTCACCCATCCCCTCACCTCGTGGGGTCCCCCATCCTCACCAAAGGCTGCCCAGGTGTACACACATTGTGTTTTGGATCTACATGTGGGAGGCTCCACACTGACCCATTAGAGAAGAATAAGAAATATCCATTTGAATACGGAACCAGTTCTTCTGTTCTACCCTAGATTTCAGCCACAGCTGCAGCCGGTACAGAGTCAGTGGTGCCTCTCAATGCAGGACACAGACATTTCGCTCATACCTACTCAGAGACAATTTGGGGGAAGCAAACTGAAACAAAGGCACTTGGGATGGAGAGAGAAATGTTTTGTATTAATTCCAACTTTTTATGTTGCAATTAACTGACAGCACAGAAACTGACAGTGTCCCACAGTGGCACAGACTTTTTCCTGCCTCGTGGAATCCAGGGGGAGTTGCAATTTCTCCCCCTGCTTACAGCTGTGTCTGAAAATTACTACATTCAAAAGAACAAAACAGATAATTTGTCTCAAATTGGAAAAAAGACCAACAAAACAAAACCCAAGCAACTGAAAATAATTTTGTCATAGCTTTCCCAATTTGATTTTGCTTCACAATTGTTAACTTTCCATTTCAAAATAATTCATATGGGAAATTTTTCCAGCATAATTCTTAACCCTTGCCCTTCTAATTAATCAGATGGTGATCTTACAGCTTGATTCTGTTTTCTGTTCTAGCTAAACTGTTTAGAAATGTGCTAATGTTCATTCTCCTGCAATTAGATTCAGCAGTCAGAATCTTTCCTACACTTCTACAAAGTTTGCTGTGAAGAGAAGCCCAGTACAAAGAAACCAGTCATGGATCCATGAAGAAAATCGATGGCATTTGGGAAAATACATTTGAGGATCTGGACCTGTATTTAATGCATGTCATTAGTTATTTGCAAGAGACAAATGACATGAGGGAAAGCAGTTTCTTTCTGTCTGCAGAGAGCTTAGAAGATATTCTTCAACCTTTCATATTCCACTTCTCTTTTGCATTAAAAATCCAAGTCTCTAAAGATCTACCTTGTAAAATTGCCACTGAAGTGTAACAGGAGACACTGTGAAATTGCAGCACTGCAAAATTCAGGGAAATGAATTTCCATCGTGGTTCTGCATAAATTTGTTCTTTGCTGAAGCTGAGCCTGGGAAGTGACTGACGTTTTCATGCCGTGTGTGTGCTTTGAGGCTTAGATTTCACAAGAAGTGCAGATACACCACTGGGAGCTCCTTGGAAGCTGCCTTGTTTACAGGGCTCAGCCTGGCGGGGCTGTGTTTAATCCAAGTCAAGTCACGGGAGACTGTGCTCCAGCCTTCTCATCACAGTCCAGACTCCACGTTGATATATGCTACTGCAGAGAAAACCCTGCCTGTTGGAGAAGGGAGAGCACAGTATCTCTTCATGCAGTAGGACTTGGCCCAAGGTCAAGCCAAGAAGTCCATCAGAGGCCAGGGACCAAACCAGAGAGACACGTTGGAGTGTGGCCATGGCTGGGATGTGGCTCATGTAGTGGCCCCAAGGACAGGAGCCTGAGCTTAAAGGCAGCCCTGGAGACCCCATAAGGCTTCTCACTGCCCTGTCCTCACAGCACCCCAATCCCAGATTTGGGATATGCACATCCACACCAGAGCTGGCCTTGGATCCTGGCAGATGAGCCCTGAGAAAGGGAAGCAGCTCTGTTTGGAGACCCACGTCCTGGAAAATGATCCATGTGTTATGAAAGCCATGGGTGCAGGCCAGGAGGGAAGGCACCATGGGCAGCTCCAGAGTTCTTCAGGCTCCAGAGTGTACTTCAGGCATAGGCCACTCAGGCTTGGGGGGCCATGGGGGTCTCTGAGGGATCATGGGGTCCCCAGGGCTGGGAGTCTGCTGTCTGGAAATACCACATTTCCAAATGTGTGACTTTTGGTCTTTATTAAATGGTTGCTCTATGACAATGGAGCTTTTCTATGACCGCAGCTGGCCAGTGGTTGTAGTGCACACCTGGAAAGGAAGCTTCTGTCACCCATTTGTTGCCTGTCCTTTGACAAGGGGCCTCTTGGTAGCCAGGACGAAGAAAACACTCCAGAATATTTGCAGCACTGGGTCTAAGGCTGGCAAAGGTGAGTTTGCTGAGCAGTCTGAGCTGGAACACAGGCAAGAAGAGAAACCTCCAGTGTAAGGTTAGCCATGGGCAGGGGTTTAAAGGGATTTTGTCTGTTGCAGGAAAGAGATTTAATGTTGCTGGAGTTACAGAGAGCAATCAGTAACCCCACACGATTTCTCCTTCAGAGACCTTGTTTCAGGTTGAGTGGGGGGAGGCTCGCAGAGACATTGCAACACTGAGTCATGGCTGGAGAGGCTGGAATTGTAATGCCTCAACAGCTCATTCTCTTCCTCTGTTTTCAACCACGAGCTTAGTTCTGTAAGAGGTCAGAGATGACAAGAGAGGGAACACAAAGTTGCCCAGTACTTCTACTACCCCACAGTTCACCTCACATCCTTCACATGCTGAATGCACGTTTCCAAAGGCTTGCTCCTGCCCACAGTGCCTTGCAAGGTCTGCTTCTACCTAAGCAACAACACACTTGCCAAGTGTCTTCATCTACTGCAGCCTCCTTCCCTCCTTCCCACCTGAAACCTCTCGGGCCCCAGCACTTGTCTGGCTTGTGCAGACATAACCTTATGACGCTCAGCCCAGCATAAATGCCTTTTCCATTCCAGATCAAGGACTTCACCTGCATGGATTCTGCCTGTGTCTCCCCCACCTGCACCTCCTTTCACTGCCCAAGTCCTTGAGATACCTCTGACTTCACAAGATCTGCAAAATGTCTGTTTTACAGCTTTCTTCACTCAGCTTTAGCCCTCCAGAATTGCCAACATTTATCTCACTGCATCATCAACTCTCCACCCATTTAAAAGTCAATTGAAAGCACATTTTCTCCCTTGCCTGTGGTTCCTAAATTACATACCCAGCTCATTTCAAAATATCAATTCAGAAACTTGGCAAGGTGATTATTAATAACAGCTCTGTTCTTCTCTGGAGGAGAAATAATACTAGAAACATGTGAAATGTGTACACAGTTGTCATTCTCACTCTCCTCTTTTGCCAAACATTCTGTTCTTTACAGGAAATAAAAACAACCCTACACTCGGTATTAAGTGGCTGAGGCAGTGTAATCAGCATGGAACCACGGAATTGGGACAGTATTCCTTGACATGTCCCAAAACTTGGGCTAACACAGATGCCACTGTCTGCCATGAATTAGTGCTTGGCTGTAAGGGGTCAGCAGCACAGCGGGGCTGAGCTTGAGGAGCTGTGCACACGGACAGCTGGAGCCCAGCACTTCCTTCAGTCATTTATGTGGAGCTCATCATGGCAAACTGCTTCAGCTGTAATGAAGTCATTCATGATTTGATTCCAAGATTTCACATGGGCTTCCCAAGGACCCAGAGCTGCTGGGAAGCACTGAGCTGTGGTGTGGCCTGCAAGCACCAGGCTGACAGCATGTTAGAATCACAGAATCATGGAATGGTTTGGGTTGGAAAGGACCTTAAACCTCATCCCATCCCACCCCCTGCCATGGGCAGGGACAGCTTCCATTATCCCAGGTTGCTCCAAGCCCCGTCCAACCTGGAACACTTCCAGGGATCCAGGGGCAGCCACAGCTTCTCTGGGCACCCTGTGCCAGGGCCTCCCCACCCTCATAACCAGGAATTTCTTCCCCATACCTCATCTATCCCTGCCCTCGGGCAGTGGGAAGCCATTCCCCCTTGTCCTGTCCATCCATGCTGGACAGGTCCAAAGTCCCTCTCCAGCCCTCTTGTAAGCCCCCTTTGCATACTAGAGTTAAGTACCTGGTTTTTACTTTCTAATGTTTCATTTTCTACCTGTACTTATAAAACATACAGTAAAGTCCTGAAGACTTTTTCATTGCCCATAGTGCCACAGGATGTGCAGTGAAGAAGCTCCAGGGTCTCTACTGAAGCAAACCCAGTATATGGGTGCTGTGTACACTAGGAGCTGAGCTCAGTGATCCAGGTGTCCCCTGTATCCCGTGTTCCCACACCATCCCAGCAGGAACCAGGGTTGTGCTTTCCTAATGCACACTGGGGAAAGAAGGCAAAAAGAAAAGAAGTCCCATGGAGGATGAGAGGGGAATCGAGTCCTTTGGAGGATGAGAGGGGAATAGAAAGATGGGGTGCCTCTAGCTCCTGTGGTGGAGGGACAAAGTGAGGGGTTCCCAAGGAAGGGAGGAGATGAGAAGTCCTCAAGGGATGGGTTTATGCACAGAAGGGAAGCTGTGCTTTCAGCCTTACAAGACAAGGAAGACCCAGCTCACAATCACATTGTTTTGAGAGGAGGATAACATATTAAAAGGCTATAGAGGTATCCAGGTGCTTTTAATTCTGAAGACTTGTCCTGGAGTCATGAGGCCAGTCCTCTTTAGTGGCATTTAGGCACCTGTAGGAAAGAAGTGCTCACACAGACAAGAGCCAACTTGTTACTCACCTTACCCAGTAGTGTTAGTGGCTTTGGCTATCATGGGCCCAGCAGTTCCTTCCTGGCACCGCAGCCTCTAGGGTGCTGAGGATCTGCCTCAAGTATCCTGGAAACACGGCACAAAAGATAAATAAATAAAACTAAATAATAAATTAAAAGTTATAAACTGAATGTCTCATATCAGCAAGAGCTTGGGAGGAGAAAGCCTGGTTATAGTGAGAGCCTTAGGCTCTGTGCTATGACAGCCAGTGCTTGTCTGGCCGATACAGCCCTGCTTCCTCTCCTGCCTCCTGGAATTCTGTCTCCCAGTTACAGCTCCGTGGCTCTGCTCCAGGCATCTTGCTCCCACAGAAATGTGGGGTATTTAAGAAGTAGTACTTCTCAATTGTTTAAAGTGCAAGGGTTTAAAGGGAATCAGGTACTGTTTAGAAGTTGGCCAAACGCCCTGTTCTCTGGCTGGGGAGGGAATAAGTTTCCACTTTAATGGAGTGGAAGTAAAAGCTGCCCCTGATGAGAGACCCCCAAAGTGAAGAACTGGAACCAGCCAGGGGATGGGAAAGGCCTGGGCTAACAGTGAAGTCACTGAACCTCCAGAACCTCCTTCAGAACCTTTGGAATTCACCTCAGAACCTCTGCAGATCAGTCACTGCTCCGCAGCCTTTCCTGGGGCTGCCCAAGCTGTGTCTGGCCGTCACAGCTTGTGGGTTGGTACAGGACCTCAGCTGAGCCAAGGCACTGGTTTCACCCACACCACCACAGCCACAAAGCTGTCAGGTCCCATGGGTCATTAGCATTACTCCTCATGCTCCCTTTTCCATGGACTTCCTGCAGCACCACTATGCTTCTCCCACCCCGAGCCCCCCATGCTGCTCATGGCTGAGTGTGCATTGTGCAGTGTGACCTTGGGTCCTGCAGTACCCCCAAGAGCCCTCCTGGGTGATCCACCACCTCCCACACGGTGCCATGGGCTCTACCCTGTCACACACCCCGCCAGGACGAGGACTTCACACGGGTCAGGCACACATCTGCGAGCTGGCTCAGGGTGCCACGTGCTGGTTTCACCTTCTGTGCCGAGCCTTCAGAGGCAGGTGCCAGAGAGCACCAGCAGAACCCACAGCCCTCTTTTCGGGGAAAAGAAACTTCCTGCATGACACTTTTGCTAAATCATTTGTTCCTAAAAGCCATATTCACCCTTCCTCTTCCTTGGCGGGGCCAGCCCTGGATTTTGGAAAGCACTGCATTAACCTACTTCATGCAGATTGCCTGATCCCTGTTCATGTACCACCGTGGAGGACTACTCGTGGAAGGCAGTCAACTTACTCACAGCAGTACTAAGCATGAAACTCCCGGAACTAGAGCTGCCTCTAAAATACCAATGCACCCTTTTGGGTTAGGAGGCCTGCCTTGAGATGTCCTAATATTGGAAAAATGCCCTGAAACGGAAAGTTCGATGCCCCATCACATGGGTTTGATGCCACCTCGTGGTCGTTCAATGTCCTCATTTGCAAGGGAAAGGTTTCACTCCTGGGATGTTTCCCAAGCAGGTTCCTTCTGAGAGAGAAACAGTTTGGAGAAAGGATGAAGATAACAGATGTCCAGCTCTTCACTGCTGATTTGCAGCTCCACAGCACTGTTAATAAATGTTCGTATGAGTGTAAAACCGAGAGATTGCACACTATTCTGTAAGGTAATGTGGAAATACCTACAGGATAGGGGTGTGGCCATCACAGAACACGTTGAGATGTCCCAACATAATACTTTAGCCACAGTTGCCTCATCATCCTGGGACCTCAGACAAACACTTCTATGAACTCAGAGTTTCAGATTTGGAGGAGCTCTTTCCTCCCTTGGAGAGCAACTTCCCTCTCCAGCCTAGTTGTCATTATATTGTGCTAAGGGTGTAATAAAGGGATGAATTATCTCACCCTTAAAAAGTGAAACAGAAATTACTAGGACTGGTACCATATTTCAACTGAGAATTGGCTCTTTGAAAAGAAAATTGTTCCTCCTCCCCTCTCACCACTTTAACAGAGAGAGATTTGCCAGGTGCATTCATGGAGCTTTTGAGCCTTTCATGCAGCAAATGGCCCAGATCGCTTTTGTTTGCCCTCTGAACTGCAGGAAAGACACCACTTTACAACTGCCAGAACGCATTCTTGGGCCATTCTAATGGAAAACTCTCATGTTCATTGATTGAATAATCACAGAGTGTGTACAAATTGTAGTGAAATGACTCCCTGTTCCTCGCTTTCAGGCACCCTCATATCCACAGCGGCATCATGTCAGGCCCTGCAGAAGTGCTGGATCCTGAAGGCAGCATATCTGGGACGTTGCTGCAGCTGAGCTAATTACTCTTACGTTTCAGCTTGGCTGATTAACTTTTATGTAGCCCTGTAATATCACAGGCATTTTGTTTTCAATTCTGGAACTATCCTGGACAATGTTAACCTGGGGGGAAAACCTCTGCAAATCCCGCAGCTCTGCTGTGCAATGAGGCAGATGTCATTTCACTGTCTATATAAATGAAATTACTTTCGCAATGGTGTGTAAAGCAATCTCCAGGGTTCAGGTGCTTGTCTGCAACTTTTTCACCAGACTGAACACTCCAAATGTCTAAATACAGCTGTTTGTTAAGCTGTTCACTATCTGAAGAGTTCAGAGGGGGAGTTACATTAATATTTGTTTGTATCACTCTCTCAAAAACCTATTTGACTGAAATTCTGCATCTTTGTTCTTTCCTTAAAATCTGCATATTTGAATCTGATCGTAGTATACAAACTGGAGTGGAAAAATAGGAGAGATTTTCACAGATGCCCATTTGAAGAGGCTTTAAAGGCTGAAGTGGCGGAGGCAGTGAGTGAGCAATGATCTGTGTAGCAATGAATCCTCTTTCTCTCGCATGTGGACTTGTGAAAGTGGGAGCTGATATTGCCTGGTTAAGACGTATTTTCAGCAAATTTTCAGTTTTTCTAGGGCAATGTTGCTGTTGGCTGTCTTGCTTAGATGCCATGGTCTCAGACCCTTGGATCTCTTCAGAAGAGGGATCAACACCTTGAATGGAACTGGAGCTGGTAACAACTCTTGCCCCCAGAGAATCCCAGGTTTGGCAGAATGGCGAGTAAGTGTTACACCTGTGTTGAGTTTTGTTTAAATCACAGCGATCAAGGCAAACAAAATGCCTTTGTTGTATTTACCCTCACTTCCAGAGCCAGCAGAAGAGAAGGAAGCAAGGAGGCATTTGGATTGAGGAGGAACACAACCCTCTGTGGGCTCTTTCTCACCCAAAAAGGCATATAAGGGAAATCAGAGAATCACGGAATGGTTTGGGTTGAAGGGACCTTAAAGCTCATCCCATCCCATCCCTGCCATGGGCAGGGACACCTTCCACTATCCCAGGTGGCTCCAGCCTGGCTTTGGACACTTCCAGGGATGGGGCAGCTGCTCTGGGCAACCTGTGCCAGAGCCTCAGCACCCTCACAGGGAGCAATGTGATAGGACAGTGATAGGACAAGGCTTAAGAATGGCTGAAGGCCATTCCCTGTTGTGAAGAGTCCCTCTCTAAACTGAAATGAAATCCAGCTCAAGACTTGGCAACAGAGATTAAAACATGCACTAATCCGCCTTCTCCTCTGTAGCGACTGATTTCACTGTGTAATGGCTTCCCAGTTGGTGCAGGTGTGTTTAGGACGGCATATCCCACCCATTATCCGGCTGCCTCTTGGGGAAGGTGCAGGTCCCACTCCTGTCCCGCCTGCCACCTCTGGGCAGGGGTTGCAAACCACAGGCTTAGCAAAGCCAGATGGCCGTATTCAGGTAACACAAGTCCCACTTCACACCAGTCAGCCTCTGCTCTGGTTTGTCTGTCAGTGATAAAACCACCTGGATGTTCTGCCATCCTATTCTGCAGAGAATGAACCAGGCCAAGGTGTACTGCTGCTGCAAATCTCAACTCCCACCCCCCACTGCCCACCCAGGTTTTGGTTATACCTGTCCCTCAAATATAACCCTCCCCATGCCCTGCCTTCTGCTGCTGCTGCCATATTTGGGAAGAATGGGATCTACCTGAGGGGACTCTGCACTGCAGATCACCCAAAGAGCATCTCTTGCTGGGATGTGAGCTCTCCATAGGGAGCTGATTAATCATGTTTTGTTTGCTGGTTCAGTTTATTTTTAGTTGACAGAAACAGCTGTGAGGGGGAGAAGAAATGAGGAACAAAAGCTGACAGCATGATTAACTTTTTAACTCAAATTGCTTCTCAATTAAAAGAAGCTAAATATTCCCTGTGCTCCTGGTGCCACTTTTCCATGTTGGCAGCTGCTGTGCTCCCAGGAACATGACACAGTTTCACAGATGGAGGTGGAGGTGGAGCTGCATGGGAGAAAGGCTGTCCACAGCTGCTCCTCCCTCTGGGGTCACCTCGCAGGACTGGGGGACAATGCACGAGGTGCCAGGCCCAGCATGGCCAGCGCTGTGGGGTGGGCTCAGAGAAGCCATCAGGCTACCCGAGCTCAGCCTCCCCAGACATAAAATGAGATCTCTAGTGAGATTTCGAAGCTATTCCAAACCCTTTCAAGGGTGTGGGTGCAGAGAAGCATCCAGAAGTTCATGTTCTAAGAATGAAAAGCACTTGTAAAACCCTCAAACAAATTTCATGCACGCTACAAGGAAGAAACCTCAGCTCTGCCGGGATTAATGATGTTTATTCAAGGTACAACGCTGGAAAAGTTTCCAGCCACCACTAACTGGGGTGCAGTCATTTAATGTCCTACAAAACAAGAGCTCCTCTTCTCACTGCTTTTAAGTCTTGTGAGTCTTAAGACTCACAAAAGTCTTCAGCCGAGTGAACTCGATATCTGATTTTCCCTCCATTGCTTTGTTTGCCTGCCAGCCTTTTCAATACACCTCCTTATCCCACTCTGCCCTTTGCCTTGTGAGGATCAGGGCTTTCCTCTGAATCCTACACTCAGGTCTGAACTTTGACTCCCAACTGTCTGCCTAATTCCCCCTTGCCCCCACACAAGGCCAGGAAGGGGCAGGAACAGGAGTGTGCTGGGGAGGGATGGGGCAAGGTTGCAGCTCAGGACATCAGAAACAGACTGTCCAGGCAGCCCCTGGCTCCTCCCCCCAGCAGGAATCACAGAATGGTTCAGGCTGGAAAAGACCACAGTGGATCAAATGGTCCCACCTCCCTGCTCAAGGGAGGGCTGTGTCCAGGTGGGTTTTGAGTATCTCCAGTGAGGGAGAGTCCACCCTCTCTCTGGGCAGCCTCTTCAGTGCTCATTCACGTGCACAGGAAAGTTCTTCCTCGTGTTCAGGTGGAATATCCTGTGTTCCACTTTCTGCCCGTTGCCTCTTGTGCTGTGCCCCACGGAGCAGATCCTGGTCTATGCTCTGACCTCTCCCTGCAGACACTGACAGATGGGGATGAGGGCCACTCTCAGCTATGTGTCCTCTTGAATCTGAATGGCCCCAGCTCCCTCAGCCTTTCCTTGTCAGGGAGATGCTCCAGTCCCTTCATCACCTTCATGGACTGCTGGAGCAGGTCCAGAGGAAGCAATGGAGATGCTGCAAGAGCTCGAACTCTTCTGCTCTGGAGCCAGGCTGGGAGAGCTGTGGGTGTTCAGCCTGGAGAAGGCTCCAGGGAGACCTTAGAGCCCCTTCCAGTGCTTAAAGGGCCTTCAAGAGAACTGGAGAGGGACTTGGGACAAGGGCCTGGAAGGACAGGACAAGAAGGAATGGCTTCCCACTGCCAGGATTAGCTTATTAGGAAAAACTTTTTGGCTGTGAGGGAGGTGAGCCCTGGCACAGGTTGCCCAGAGAAGCTGTGGCTGCCGCATCTCTCAAAGTGTTCAAGGCCAGGATGGACAGGGGTTGGAGCAACCTGGGATAGTAGAAGGTGTCTGCTCATGGCAGGGAGTGGAACTCGATGGCCCTTCAGGTCCCTTCTATTCTGTGATTCTATACCCATTCCAGGAGCTTCATGTCCCTCCTGTCCTGAGAAGCCTGGGAAGAACAGGACACATGTGTGTCCAGATGTGCCTCACCAGGGCTGAAGAGATGGGCAGGATTCCCTCCTTGACCTGCTGGCAATGCCCTTCACACCCCAGGATCCCCCACCTTGGCCCCAGGACACGTGGCTGGTCAAGGACAGTTGTGACCCACAGAGCCTTCTCTGCAGAGCTCCTGTTCACCAGGTCACCCCCAGCCCGGGCTAGGACACACAGTGACCTCCCTGCTGCTTTAGCTCCAGCACAGACACCCTCAGGTGCTAGATGTTCAAGGTGGAAATCATCAGGCAGCAAGAAGTCCCCAGTGCTCCCTTCAACAGCTCCCTTGGCCAGGCAGCCTCGACCGCATCGGTGACTGTGAGCAACACCGCACCGGCAGGGACGGCTGCTGCCGGCTGGGGCCAAGAGAGGAGAAGGGAATCCTGGCCCCCGGAGGAGCCGGGGCCGCCGCTGTGCCGCGAAACCCCCGGCGGCCTAGAGTAACGAGAGCACGGGAACATGGCGGCGGCGCCGTGAGGGGAAGCGCTGCGCCGCCACTTCACCGCACCGCCCCGCACGGCAGGGGGCGCCGTGCCGCGCGCACGCGCCGCTGCGCCACAACTTCGAACCGCCAACTGCCCCAATTCGAATTCGCATCCTCGCTGGCCAATCACAGCGCGCGGGGCGGGCCAGGCCCCGCCCCATCGGCCTCCCGGCCAATGACAGAGCCTGCTGTGTTTAAAACAAGTGC
>VZRQ01008752.1:8591-29019 GCA_013397975.1 Machaerirhynchus nigripectus | reverse complement strand
CGGGTCCGTGGCTGTGGCTGGCGGCTGTGCCTGAGCGCTCTTCGCCTCAAAGCCAAGGGGTCAGGATGTGTATTGCGCGTGGAATAACATCTCGGGCGTCTGTGAGTTTGCAGAATGCACAGTAACGTGCAGGAAACCCCGTTCAAAAGTAAGAGAAAGTGGTTTTTACCGTAAGGGTGGCTGAACGATGGTACTTGATTGCCCAGAGTGATTGTGCCATCCACATCCTTGGAGCTGTTCAAACCCAGCTGGCTGTGGTCCTGCCCCACTTGGCGGGGCCGTTGGACTGGGTGACCCCCAGAGTTCTCTTCCAGCCTTAACTGCTCTGGCTTCGTGAAGCAACACATTGGAAATAAACCTGTGCCACTTTGTGTCTGTAGAAATGCAGTTTTCTCTTCACTGAGTTGCTCATGTACCCCCTGGTCTCTATTTGGATGCTCATATAGGCTGAACTGGCATCCTAGTTTGGGTGTCCGTTTCATTTTCATGGCAATAATACTGCTGAGGATAATACATTTTGTGTATATATACGTGTGTGTGGGTGTATATATATATACACAAATATTATTGCACTGAAATAATACTCCAGAAGATATAGGCAATGGATCTTCCATTGGCACCCCTGGCAGCAGCTGCTTGGAATGATAGGCTCGAGTAGGCTTGGTGGTCTTCCTAATATTTCTGGTTGCGTTCCAGGGACTGCTGTCAGTTGAGAAGGAAAAGCTGGGGCATGGGGGAGGTAAATGAAATGATAGCAGTGACAGTTAAATTTGTTACTACTGAACAGGGGCAGCTGAACTGTTTGTCACTACTAAACGTGGTCACAGGAGTTAGGGCTCAGAGGGGCACTTGGTGAAGAGCACTTGAACGTGAGCCACCCCTTCTGAGTCTCTTGGCTTCATGAACCAATTTGAACAAGCCCTTTCTGCTCTGTGGCTTAGTCTTGTGGCATTATGTGGCATGAGCTGTATTTCCCTGGTTAATGTGTTTGCAGTATCCTGTGCTGCAGTGAAGAGGTGCTCAAGTGAACACCTGTGTACGTGTGTAATGCTCTGTAGCACCTTTTCTCCTTGTGCTGTTCCATCACTAACTGAGGTGTCCTGTGGTTTTCTTTTCCAGTGGTTCACTGTAGATGTTCCAGATGCTTTTCTTTCCCTTCAAAGCGAAGGATAATAAAACGGCCTCGAGTCCTGACGTTCTTGAACCTCCCCGAGGATGTTCTGTTTCACATCCTGAAGGGCCTCCCTGCTGCAGACATCCTCTCAGTCAGAGCTGTAAGTGCTGCAGCTTCCCCTCTGCCAGGCACCACTGCTCAGCTCTGCCTTCAGGAGCCTGGACTGCGCACGGAACAGGCTTCTCATGTCACAGCCTGAAAAAACTCAGAGTGCCTGCAGGATTTAGATTTTTGCTGTCCCAGGGACAGTTTCATTTCCCACTGCTCAAGTTAGGAGTAGCAGCAGTATTTGACTGCTTTTTGTACCTTTTCTGTGGCAGTTGTCCAGCCAGATTACTGTGGCTGAACAAATTGGTTTGGTTTGGCATCTCTTGCCTTACTGGCTATCAGGCAAGCAACAAGTTAAACATAACTTGTGATTAATTAGTTACTTCTCTAAAATAAGATTGCAAAGACTTGTTCTTCTGTTGGTCCTTTTATTTTGGTAATCATTATTTTGTGTTCCCTCCATGCAGGTGCACTCACATCTTAAATACCTTGTGGATAATCATTCCAGTGTTTGGGCACATGCAAATTTCCAAGACTTGTGGCCATCTCCAAACAATCTGAGGATGTTTGAAAGGTAAGTTTGAAATATCAAATTTCTCTGGCCTTCTAGAAGAGGTTGTCTGAAGGAAGATTAACTGTTCTAATCAATCCTCAGTGTAACTGGGGCATCTGACTTGTACAAAGAGGGGAAATACTTGCTTTGGGAACAAAAAAATGGTTGATTTCAGGTCTAAGCTGAAGCTGGTCACTGCTGTCTCTTCAACCAGAGCAGGGCCTATTGCATGTACCAAAGTTATTTCTCTTCACAGGCATTAATATTCCAGACTGGAACATAGCACATTCCCTAAAACCTCTTTCTGGTGCTTCCATGTGAATGAACAAGTGAGGTCAGGGGCTCCAGAGAATAATGCTGTTTCTAAATCTGAGTTGGCTTGGTCACTTCTTGTGCAAACCAGTGTGTTGAAAAACAGGTGAATTTCAGTAACAAAGTTTGAAAGGGTAATAATAAATCTGCTTTAAAAAGATGGGGAACATCTTTTTATCCATCTGATTTGAAGGGGATCCATTGGTGTCAGAGATTTCTTTAACAGGTTTAAATGCCATGATAATGGTTTTGCTTCTGACTGTCACTTCTTTTCTTTCTGAGGCAGACCACTATGTGCACATCAGTTTGGGAGGGAGGAACACAAGGGGTCGATGTTTTGATGCATGTCCTTGAGGGCACAAGGACCAAACTGTGGATTCTGGTACTAGGAAGGATTTCAACTTCAAGTGCCTTCTCTGTTTGCCCTTCAGGGCTGCTGAAAGTGGTAACTTTGAAGCTGCTGTGAAGCTGAGCTTGGCATACCTGTACAATGAAGGCCGTAAGTGTGGGAGCTTGTCCTGGGGTTTTGGGGAACATGGCATAGCACAAGGAAGTTTTACTTTGCTCTGCTTATGCACTGGCCACGAAGCTGCCAGGTGTTCAGTGATGGGACAGGATAGAGCCTGGGAATTCAGGGTTAGGAGTTATCCTCTGCAAACTTGTGATCAGACTCGGCTACTTTGGTAGTGTGATAAATGTATCAAAAGGGCCTGACAAGTGACAGGAGGAGCCTCCTTGCACAGGGTCCTGGCAAGGCAGTTGGTATTTGCAGAATGAACCCCCCAACTTAGCTTATGTGTTCCTAAAGCCTGACTGTAGTAAGATTTTTCTTCTTTAGCAATCTCCATGGTTTTTAAGGCTCTAAAGGAAAGAGACAGTTCAGCCTTTTCCTAATTGTTTTTCCTCTTGTCTGTCTTGGCCTGACTGAGTGCCAAGCAGGCATTGTGAACAAACTCTACTTGATTCCTGGCTTTCTCTCTGGTTCAGTGTCCATCACGGGCCATGGGCGTGCAGAAGTGAATGGAATAAAGGCATCTCACTACTTCAGCTTGGCAGAGCACCTGAATGTGTGTGCAGTCCCCTTTATCTGGCTCTTCATCCGTCCTCCCTGGTCCTTCTCTGGAAGCTGCTGTAAAGCTGTGGTCTATGAGAGTCTCAAGGCAGAGTGTCAGCTTGACAAGGTCAGGTTTCTTTCTGCCCTTGGCTTTACCCTGCGTCAGTAACTGTGTCTTGTTATTTTGGAAAAACGTTTGTTTCCCCAAGGAGCCTCCTGTGCTCTTGTTGCTTCAATGACTGTGGCTCAGTCCTTTTATTGAATTTATTGCCAGACTGCACATGATAGATCATGAGTGCTGGAGGCCTGTACTGTCTCTTCTGAGAGGTTTAGTGCTATCTCAGGGGTAACAAAACATGGAGAAAAGCAAAGAGGAGGAATGATTGAAAGATAAACCAAACCTGTAGTGTGGAATTACTAACAAGAATTGCTGTGGTTTAACAATGCTTTATCTTGATGCTTTCTTCAGGCTCAGAAAGGATCTATTCTCCACAGCTTGGCTAAGGTCTTGAACTTCTTTGAGGTGAGCAGTATTTCTGATGTGACGTGTTTGGGTTTGGGTTTTTTTGTGGTGATGCTAATGCTGTTTACCTTGATTAAAAAAAATAAATCAGCCAGATGCTCTTTTACTCCTCAAGTGGCCCAGGAGTTTCTGTTCTTGTGAGTTTAATTAACTGGTTGTTTAAAGGAACGTTATTAACTTACTTTATTGAATTGCACAAACTGCGAAATTAATTTTGGCTTAATCATGGTCTTGCAGTATGTTAAGGTCTCAAAGGAAGCCTTACAGTTGTAATGCCTAGCAAAACAAAAAATAAAATAAAAAGCCTTCAGTGGCAAGCAAGCCAAAAAGCATTTGTCTGGCTGAGGAAAAGCACTAAGTGCTCTCAGAGCCTTCATCTGCAAATGGCAGCACTGAATGGATGTGGGAGCATTCCTGAGAGGCTGAAGGGCATTCCCAAGGGGTGGATTCTGTTGTGTAGCTTTAGCACAGTGTTCTGTAGCTTCTGAAGTGTTGAGGCATCCACTTGTCTGGACAGAAGAAATACCGATATATGCCTTTTGTTTTTAGGATGAAGGAAAAAAGAAAGAATCCCTTGAAATGCTTGAAGAATCATCAAAACAGGGTTGTTTAATCAGCTCCTACCTCCTTTGGGAAAACAACAGAAAAGCTGCTGTAAGTAGTCATTTTTTGTCTCCAAACAACTTTTACACTTCTGGATCTCTCTTATGTGCAAGGAATGTCCTCAGAAAGGAATTGCTGTTCTCAGAGCTTACCTTCTTCATAAACAAGGAGAGTGCTAAGAACTCTCTGAAATGAGCTTTGGTGTCTGCCTGGGTGTTTGAAGTGAGGCTACGAGCAGTTGTAGCCAAGGTGCCACAGAAGTTGCTTTACTTCAACTCTGCTGAAGGCCTGGGCACTGCTGGCCAGTGATCCCAGGGCTCTGGGGAACAGGAAGGGGAGGCTCCTGCCTTATCATTAATAAATCTGCCAAAGCTCTCGCCTTGGAATCCTGAGTGACTGCTCTCATTTCCTATGAGACCTTGGGCAAGAACTGAAAAAAGGTTCCTAGAAAAAGTGATGTCATGATGAGAAACAGACTTGTTGCTGAAATAATAGAGGTACCTCCAGGCAGTGTTTCTTTGCTGCATATTGGTGCTACAACTCTCCTGTTTGTTGTGTAAAGGCCGTGGGTTTTTACATCTCTTTGTGTTCCTCTCTCTAGATGTCGGATCCTGGCCGATACCTCCAAAGTCTCAGGAAGCTAAGAGACTATGCAGCCAAGGGCTGCTGGGAAGCACAGGTAAGACTGAGTTTTCCCAGAAAAACGGTCTTTATTTGGTCCTTTCTGTGCTGCCATTCGCCGTGAGGGGTTCTCTTTTTAATTCTTCTTTTTAGAAGCAGGACCAGCATTGCTGAGTAATGTCTTTATGTGCACATCTGTATCTACTCTGTAGATTCTCTTCTTTGGGTTTGCACACCTGTGGCAGAATGGAGTAAAGATGCTTTTTCTGATGGACTTAAAAGACTGGCCCCAAATAATCTGTGGGCTCGACATTTAAACCAAACTAAAAACTACTGGTTCAAGTAGTTTGTCACGTTCACTGTTTTCAGCAGGAAAATTAGAGGACCATCCTCTGCTGCCTTAGTTTGCATTTGGTAAAATAAGCATACTTTCTTTTGTGCTCTCTCTACTACAGGTAGCTTTAGCCAAAGCTTGTGGGAATGGAAACCAACTAGGATTAGAAGCAAAATCTTCCAGGGAAATGGTTTCTCAAATTTTTCAAGCTTCCCTTCCTATCAGCAAGCAAAGCATCTTCACTGTGCAGAAAGGAATGAATGAAATAATGAGGTAGGAACTTGGATCCAGGAGTGAGGCCCCACAGCAGAAACCATTGCCTATTTCCCTCTACATCTCTGCATTCCCTCTACAACTTTTCTGGGCAATCTGTGCCAGGGCCTCATGACCCTCACTGGGAAGAATTTATTCCCAATATCCCATCTAGCCCTGCCATCTGTCAGTGTGAAGCCATTCTCCCTTGTCCAAAAGGGAGTCCATTCAGGTCTTGTCCAAAGTCCCAGTTGACTCCTTTCCTGAATAAACACCCACAGCAGTGTCACCTGTGGGTGACAGCCTGCCCCTTAATCCTTATCCATAAGTTCCTTATCCTTCCCTAGGCAGACCTCAATACATTCCAGTTGCTCTCTCACATGTAGGGCAGCTCCACCACTTCCTCTTGCTGCCATTAATTTCCTAAAAAAGTACATTACCATCCATGGGAGCATTCCAGCCACACGTGTGTCCCACCATGGCTCTGTAATGGCAATGGGATCATGGCCCTGTGACCACACACATCTCCAGCTCCTGTTTATCCCCCACACTGCGTGTGTTGGTGTGCAGGGAGGGGATGGAGCAGGCAGGTTTTCCAGGAGGGCTGCAAGAGCATCCACCACAGCCACAAGGCCACTTGAGGGAGTTGGCTCTTCCCTTGGGAGGCATCTCAGGAACACTTGTCACTGCTCTGCTTGGCCTGGCTCATTCCCCAGTTGGATGTCATGGTGTGGGACACCACTTCCCAAGTCCTTCCTTAAGTCTCTCCTCCTGTTCTAGGTATATCCTGGTGGATTGGCTGGTGGAAGTGGCTACCATGAAGGACTTTTCTAGCCTGTGCCTTCACATGACAGTGGGATGTGTGGATCGTTACTTGAAGCTGAGACCTGTACCTCGTGCTCGGCTCCAGCTTTTGGGAATAGCCTGCATGGTCATTTGCACACGGTGAGGGCTCTGGCTGGTGAGCAGAAGTGGTCACTGTGATCATCCAAATTCTTTCCTGCAGCTCAAACTTCTCCCCCAACCCCATCCCTTGCTTGTAATACGGGAAAGACTCTTTGACTTCCCTCTGATTTGGCTGCTGCTTAACTGTGTTTACATACAAACACAGACTCTAAATGAGGCAAAAAAGGTAGTTCCTTGCAGGATTTTTTCTTATTTAAACACATGGTCATAGCTCTGGATTGCTCTAAATGCATTCCATCAGCAATTGGAGTCTTTGACACCATATTGGCATGAGAAAGCTGGAAAGGAATAGCAGCAGCCGTGATCCATAGTTGAGCCTGTTACACTCAGATGAACTGTATGGAGTGGTGGAAGATTTTCCTTCTGTGTTAATTTCCTTAATATCTTGTATCTTAATCTAGGAGAGGCTTCATAGATGAAGAATTAGGATCACAGAATCACAGACTTGTTTGGGTTAGGAAGGACCTTAAAGATTGTCTCATCCCACCCCCTGCCATAGGCAGGGACACCTTCCACTATCCCAGCCTGCTCCAAGCCCCATCCAACCTGGCCTTGGACACTTCCAGGGATCCAGGGGCAGCCACAGCTTCTCTGGGCACCCTGTGCCAGGGCCTCCTCACCCTTACAGCCAAGAATTTCTTCTGTATTAGGAAGAACATTCCAAATTAGGAATGTTCCAGTAGGTGGTTCCATCTTACAGAACTAAATAAAGAGCTGCAATTCTTTCTTTCCTGGTTTACCTGGGAAAGGACCATGTGAAGTTGTTTAACTCTGGTCACTGTGTGTGCAGTTATCTGCCATAAGTACACAAATCCCCTTTCTGCTGGGGCTAACTGATTATTTAACATTGCAGTTTCATCAGCAAAGAGATGCTGACAATACGGGAAGCTGTGTGGCTGACAGACAACTCCTACAAATATGAAGAGCTGGTCAGAATGATGGGCGAGATCATTTCTGCCTTAGAAGGAAAGATAAGGGTGAGTTTGGAAAGTGGATGGAATATTCCCCTCCTTGGGCTGCTGTTCAAGTCAGGCTGTCGCAGTTCTTATCTGAGGAGTTGGGGGTTTCTGTCAGTGTTCTCAGTCAGCTGTGGAGCCTGTGCACATCTCAGAGCATGCAGATACAGAACCCTCTGCCTTCTGTAGAGATTAAAACTTCAGTTTTAAGAGGCCATTTATTCTCTCACTGGAGAATGTTTCAATGTCAATGTAGTAGTTAAACAAAAAAGCCCCAAACGAACAAAACCCAGTACCTGGAAGCAGCTGTTCTAAACGCTTTGTGCTGGTCTTGTATTTCCAACCTCTGTTCTTTCTGCCCTAGATACCCACCATTCTGGACTACAAAGAAGTTCTGTCAAGCATTGTCTCGCTGGAGAGAAGAACTCTTCACCTTTACAGCTTCATCTGTGAGCTGTCCCTCCTGAACACTAGCCTCAGTGTGTATTCCCCAGCCCAGCTGGCTGCTGCTGCACTGCTGCTGGCCAAGATGCTGCATGGGCAAGGTAAGCAATCTTACCTCAAGTGGAGTAGCAGCATGGAGTGCCAGTCTGCCTTCTCTTTCTAGGGAGGTTTTTTGGGTGTTAGTTTGTCTTTAGGCAAGATGTTCCAATCACTTGGCTGGGGGAGGTGGAGAGAAGGGTGGAGAAGAGGAGGACGGGTATAAGAATTCAGAATGAAGAGCTGGGTTCAGCCTGTTTGGCTGTATTGGGCAACCAAGATGATTAGAGGGCTGAAACAGCTCTGCTGTCTGGAAAGGCTGGGAGAATTGGGATTGTTCAGCCTGGAGAAGAAAAGCTTCAGGGTGACCTAATGCTGGCCTTCCAGTACCTGAAGGGAGCCGACAGGAGACATGGGCAGAGTCTATTTACAAGGGCCTAGAGAGACAGGACAAGGGGGAATGGCTAACAGGGTTAGATGGGATATTGGGAAGGAATTTTTTCCTGTGAGGGTGGGGAGGCCCTGGCACAGGTTTCCCAGAGAAGCTGTGGCTGCCCCTGGATCTCTGGAAGTGTCCAAGGCCAGGTTGGATGGGGTTTGGAGCAGCCTGGGACAGTGGAAGGTGTCCCTGCCATGGCAGGGGTTAGAATGATATGGGCTTTGAAGTCCCTTCCAACCCAAACCATTCAGTGATTCTCTGATTCTATTTTACCTCTTAATAGCAGTGATGAACTGGAGCATGAGCATCAGATGATGCAAGCTTTGTGTTTAAAGGAGACCAAAGATTTCTATTGTTAGGTACAACATCAGTTTGGCAGATAAGCCTATCCTTGAAGCCAGTTGTGAACATAAACAAACTATGGACAGGCATAAGCTTGCAAAGATCATGATCCTTACCCTATTAAAAAAAAAAGCTGCCTGACTACAGAACTGCTGCACTTCATGAATACGTAATTCAATACATGAATGTGTACTCTCTTCTCCAGCACACCCCTGGACCAGCCAGCTGTCTGAGTGTACTGGTTTCTCTCAAGAAGACCTCTTTCCCTGCGTGCTGAGCCTCCACCAAAAGTGGTAATGGTTTTGGGACTCTTTGTGGGGGGGCACATGAGTACTTGGATTGCAGCTTGTGCAGATGTGCTGCACCTGTACAGTCAGCCCTTCCCAGTGAAGGAGGAGCCTTTGGGTAACTGCCTTGCTCCTCTGCACAAGGCACTAAGGTCCAGTTCAGGGACAGCTGTTCTATTTCTGCCAGCTGGTCTGGCCCTGGGTCACAGAAATGGGGACAGACAAGGAATTAGATGCTCACATGCTCAGAAGCCACCAGGTGTCTTGATGAAGCTGCTGAAACACCAACTCCCTTAGCACAGCACTGAGGGACACAGAGGGGAAAGTACCTAACTTGGTAGGTTTTATTAATATTGTTTCATAGAATCCATTCTAAGATGGGAGTTTTAATCTTTCTTTGCAGCTTCCATGACGATGTCCCAAAGGATTATAGACAGGTGTCCCTAATGGCAGTGAAACAGCGATTTGAAGATGAGCGCTATGAAGAAATAGGCAAAGAACAGGTGGGTGAGCTGTGGCTGCATCTGCTGCTGGCTGACACCCAGAGCAGAGCTGCTGCCCCATGGCAGGCTGAGTGAATAAAGTGGCAGTTTAAAACTTGAGTTGCAGGGACTCTTAACTGATGTTTGAGTGCCTGTGGGAAGAACTCGCTGGGATAGATTTCTCCTAGAAAATAAATAGCCTCCTTCTGGCTATTTTGTTCTTATGAGACTCATGGTCTAATTCTTACAGGCACTTTGATTTTTTTTTAAATCTATTTATTTAATATTTTAGGTTATGAGTTACAGCCAGCTCTGCTCATTGTTGGGTGTGAAACAGGAGGACCCAGAGCCCAGTCCCTTGCATAGGAACGTGGTGGAAATTCAGACTTTCCTCAGCTCTCCCTCTGGAAAGAGAGCTAAAAGGTGAGTATAACTTGTGGCTGTCAGTGGCTCTGAAGATCAGCCCGAGCCTTTCCTCCTCTCTGGTACCCTGAGGTTTCATTCCTAAATACAGTCAATTTTCCTGTCACCACCTTGACATACCTATTGAAAGAGCTGGAAAAGACTTGGCTTTTAACATGTGATTTCTGGGTTTTTTTGCTACAGGAGGAGGGAAGACAGCATTCAGGATGACAGAGGCAGCTTTGTGACAACACCCACAGCAGAGCTGTCCTCCCAGGAAGAAAGTCTGCTGGACAACTTCCTCGACTGGAGTTTAGATTCCTGCTCTGGTTATGAAGGTGATCAGGAAAGCGAAGGCGAGCGAGAAGGAGATGGTGAGCAGTTTATTCTTATAGAAAGCAGCCAAGAGGATTAAACCTGTCTTTTCATTTTTGCTTAAAACTGTTTCTCAGGCACCAGATGCCTGAACTTTCAGCTGAAGACCAGTTGGAAAAACTCTTCCCCTTCTCCCCGTGGTTATAATTGTTAAACTCTCTCAGAGGTATCTATCTGTTCTTTCTCTGCACTGCTTGAGACCATGATGAGGGGTTTTGTATTTGCTCAGCATTTCAAAGTCAGGCTGTCTGCAGTGCACCAAATGTGATGAATGAGCCACTGTCTTAGAAACACTAATTAGCTGTTGGGTTTTGCTGACCCTGGGCCTGGCTGCTCATTTTCTAACAGCTCTGAGTACCTGTTCAAATAGTCTGAGGGAAGAAAAGCTGCTGTGTGAATAGAGGGTGAACTTAGTGCCCTGCCCTCCAGGTTTGAGCAAACAGAAGGTTGACTCTTGCTTGGCTTTTCTCTGCTTGACTCTGTGCTGAGTGCCTGCTTGGTGCTGGATAGGGACAAACTAAGGTTTCTCTTTTCCCATCCTGCAGTGACCAGCCCCAGTGGGATCCTGGATGTGACAGTGCTGTACCTGGACCCTGCAGAGCACTGTGGCCAGGACTCCAGTGATGAGGACAGCCTGCCTGGGGAGTGGGATGGCTCCGGGGCACCCCACAGGGAGGGGGAGTTGCCAGGGGCGTATCTCACCCCAAGGAATCCCAAACCAGAGGGGAGCTCAGGCTACTCTTCTGTCAACACTGCCAGTCCTACATCTTCTGTCGAAGGCAGCCCTGGAGCTCCTCCCAAACCTACCTCAGCACTGCCCCATGGCAATGCCATGAACAGGGAGCTGTGCCAGCCCCATTACCTGCACAGGAGGCAAGTCAAGAGAAAAAACATGGCAGAACACACTGAAGAAAGGCTGAACTTGGGCTTCTTAAGCCTCTGACTTCATGTTTTTAACATTTCCAGGATTCCTGGAAACCATATTTCTGTTGCAGTCATACAGGGATGATAGTGAATAATTGTAAATACCTCCAAAAGAACAACACCCCTCCCTTCTATCTTGTACATCTGGGCTGTTTCCTCCCTTCACAGCTGCCTTTTTATGCATCCCCTATTGTCTGATCCTCTGCTAACTAAGGTTCTGCTCTCTCTATGAAACTTTATAGCCCAGTTTTGTCATCCCTCTTAGTGACACGAAAGAACTGTCCTGTCCCTTGCTTCCTCTGAGGCCTGGCACTATGAATGAAATGAATTGACATTGGTTCTCAAGTTTCTGAATGTAACACTATGCTTGAATTCTTCCACTTGAAAGACCTATTTTAAGGTTGTGCTGCCTTTTTACTCTGACCAGGTCACCCTCAGCTCCCTTCTCGTCTATGGCATTTGCTGCACTGATACAAGGTTTTTATTGAAAAACCCCAGAGGTAAATGAAGGCTCACTGCAGGTCTGAGCTGCTCTCTCACCTACCTCTCAGATGGTTTAAACCCCATTTGCCTCTTCTCTTGTTGCTGTGTCTTCCTCACCTGAAAAATCCTTCTGTGCCTTAACACATAGTGAACATTGGAATACCAAGGTACAAGACTTCAAAAAGATGTCACTGAAGTTAACACTGGAATTGGACTCCAGGACTGTTTAGAAGTTACTGTGGCATTGGCAACAGTTCAGATACAGTGTAGTGAGTGTTTATTGACTGTTTTTTTATAAAATCATTTTTTTATTAGAGATGGGTCCCGGTCTTCCTTCCCCTCATTCCCTGGCCTGAGGCTTGGAGAACTGCTGGGATGAGGTCAGGGTTTAGCTCTGAGCTGAGTTCTGATGGTTAAGTTGCAGTAGCACTGCCTGAAGGCTATTTACACAAATCTCACAAGGAGCATAGGGCTCAAACCACCCTCTCAGAAAGGCCCTGAATGTGCCAAATAACCAACAGCAGCCTTGGGTACTTGTCCACAAAGTTTATTACAAAACCATGTACAGCCACTCTCATTCAAAAGAGAAAATCCCTGATTTAGTTTCCCGGCTCACAGTGGCTCCACTGCAGTTCTCCAGCTGCTTCCCCTGACCTGCCAGGCAGGAGTGTCTTCACATTAACTTGGTACAGCAGCAGCTCAAACGTCAGCACTGGGTCACATTAACATGGGAAGAAAGCGCTTATAAAAACCTCTCTCATTCTAAAACTAAGTTAAAATATATCTGGGAAAGGCCTCACTGCAGAAAGCTCTGAACTCTTCCTGTGCATGTTTTCTTGATCTGAAAAAATAAAAGCAGAGAAGGGGAAGATTAATCAGTTTAATTCCTTCCCAGGAAGAGGAAATTAGGTGAAGAGCTGGCTCTGTGTTCCTACTGCTGATGCAGCCCTGCACTAAAACCAGATCTGGCTTTGTATCAAGCCTGACTCTTGGAGGTGCCTCATGGCTAAAATAGCACCTGGGCTTAAGACCCACCACTGCCTCAGGGCTGAGGCACTAAAACCAGAACTACAGGCTGCTTTCTGAGAGAGAAAAGCAAAAAGTGCAGCCCAGAGCCTCAGATTTAAAAAAAGAAAAAATTACCAGATGGCATGAGTTTGCATTTTGTGATCACCTCCCCAGCCCTGCAGCACCTTCAGCCTTTGCTTTATTAATCCTTGTTGTATTCCTTCATGGGCAAGTATTTCCAGAAAAACTTGAGGAAACACAGCGTGGCTCTGTGTAGCACTGGACTGGTTTCAATAGGGAATGACATGTCAGGAGGAGGAGCAGGTTGGTTTCACTTGGAGAGATGTCACAGCCCAGCCTGCTCTGTCCTCAGCTGCCTGTGGCAGCACAGGGCCCACGCAGCAGGTCCCAGCACTCACCTAGGGCACCACTCGGACATCCAGGGAGTCGTAAGCTGAAGCTTTAATCTTTTCCAGTGGCTTCCCAAAGAGCTGCCGCAGGGCCGCGTAGTCAGGCTTCTCCTCGTACTCCAGTGCCATCACCTGCTCCAGGTAGCTCTCCAGGGCATCTGCAAAGAAAGGGACTCACACTGGAGCAGCACAGAAACTCCAGCTGCCAAATGGCCATTTCAGGCTGCTTGTCCTGCAGCCGGCTCACCCACTGCCCCAGGCAGCTGCAGAGAGGAAAACCAAACCAGGGCTAATACACAGCCACAAATACAAAGCCACAATCTAATGGCTAATACAAAGTGGCTAATACAAAGCCACAATCAGGGAATGACAGAATAGAATCAGATCACCAGCTGGTTTGGGTTGGAAGGGACCTTGAAGCCCATCTCCTTCCACCTCCTGCCATGGCCAGGGACACCTTCCACTATCCCAGGTTGCTCCAAACCCCATCCAACCTGGCCTTGAACACTTTTCAGGCATGGGGCAGCCACAGCTTCTCTTGGGCAACAAAATAGGATGGGGAAGTGACCTCTAGCCCCAGATACTGCATTTCTAAACCTACCAGCACACCTGTCCCTTCAGCAAGGTTCATGAAGGCAGATCATGGGAAGCAGCCCTCGTTATTCTGTACAGAAAACAAGGGATTTGTTCCCAGCCTGCCGGACAGTTCATGCAATGCTTGGTCACCACCACCATTGGAAGCCATTCTGGACCAGCACCCCAGCACAGAGAAAGTTCTGGCTTCAGGTACAGTCAGTCCTCCATCCCTGAGTCCCACTGCCACTGAGAGCAAGCCCATACCTGGAATGGATCTCTGCCTGAAGCACAGTTGGAGAAGGCATCTCACATCCTTTCTGTACCTGGAATAGTCAGCACACAGTCCTGTCAGGTGAGAAGCAATGGAGCAGGCACCTGAGCACCCGGCTTTGACAACAGGGACAAAAAAAATCCCCAAAAGGCTGAATTCAGATGGCTGTGTTCTGGATGAAGCAGAACTTGGGGTTCACCAAACACCCTGGGGCCAGGCTCAGCCTTGGCTGCAGGAGTTACCACATCCCAAAAGCATATTGTGACCAGGGGATTTCAGTCACAAACCCCTCCTCGCTGCTTTCTGCTGAGCATTTCCCAGAAGAGTAGATGATTTCTCCTACCTTTCTTTCTGTTCCACCACAGCTCCTACTTTGTCCAGCTCATCAGACCATGGCAAAATGCCACAGAGCCATTTCAGAAGACAGTAGCCCAGAGATTCCAAGTCACTCCGTCGAGATGGTCCTGATGGGAAGCACAAGACATTCACGTGTCACTCATGAAGGGGCAGAAATAAATCCAAGAGCTTCCTGAGGATGTGCTCTGGGATATCAATAGTCCTGGGAGCCTGCTAACTCACAAAGTTCAGGAATCACCTCCCAGACTCTGGAGGAGGATTCCCTGAACACTGTGAAAGAGCAGTCACATCCCAACCAGGAGAAGGATGGAATTTGGCACAGGCTGCCCAGGGTAGTGTGGAGTCCCCATCCCTGGAGGGATTTAAAAGTCATGCAGATGTGGCACTTGGAAACTTGGGTTAGTGGTGACCTTGGCAGTGCTGGGTTTACAGCTGGACTCAATTATCTTAAAAGGTCTTTTCCAACCAAAGTGATTCTATGATTTAAATGCCTTTCCAGCTCTCATTGCTTCAAGGTCAGAGCAGAGCCTGCTGCAAATCTGTTTTGGGCAGGGATCCCGTCTGGCTTGAAACAGATCCCTGCTAAGCCAGCACGAAGGGCCCTGTCTTCTATTCCCCACATGCCTGCAGCAGCCAAGGCTCCAGATGGAGCAGGAACATCCCTGCTGCAGTCATTGAGTGACCTGGCAAGTCCCAACACAGCAGCCATCAGGAGGCAGGAGTGCACAGCCCACATAGGAACCGGGTTCCTGGTGCATGGGAATGCCTGGAAAGCAGCAGTACCAGCAGCCCCAGCTCCGGGGAGCACCACCACAGGAACAGCTCAGCCCATGTCACAAACCCAGACCCACCTGCGCCCTTGTGGCTGTCCAGGCTGATGAACTCCACCGTGCCCTCGTGAGGGGTCCTGCTGCCCTCGCGCCGAGCCACGTGCTTCCCCCCGGGGCAGTAGCGGAACGCGAAGCCATAGCCAGCGAGGGTCACCTGCAGGGCAGCACAGAGCACCCACCTGAGTGCAGCACAGCCCCCAGTGCTGCCCCACAGCCCCTGCCCGAGCACTGCCCAGCCTGCTCTGCTGCCCTGCCCAAGGCAGGGACCTGGGGGCTGCCTTATCCCATGTCACAATCCCACCTCCAGTGCCCTTTCCTGGCAGCACTGCTCCTGCTCCCTACCTGTGTGAGGTCTGCTGGGTTCAAATAGATGTTCTCAGCAGTGATGTCCCCATGCACATACTCATTGTCATGAATGTACTCCAGGCAGTCTAGCTGGGAATAAACAGCAGAACATATCAGACCCATGCAGGCTCCTGCAGCACCCTGGCTATCACTGAGCTGGACCTTCCCCAGCTCCCTGCAGCCATGTGGAGGAGCACTAAAAACACCATGTTCAAAGGTCAGGGTTTTCCTCATTCTTCTTATCCCAAATTCCTTCAAGGTGACACAGTGCTCAAAAGATGCTACTAAAGTTTACAGGAGGCTTGCAAGATGCTACTTAGAGACCCACCCAATCCCCTGGAGCAACTTTAAAATCTCTGGGAGATCCAGAAGGAAGTTAGGAGTCTTTCCTAAAAAAGTCTCTTGGGAAAGATTGGTTGTCCACATACCACGCGAATTGCAATCTGAAAAGCTGCCTTCTCCCTCAGCAGGTGCAGGCCATCGCTCAGGACCGACTGAAGAGATCGCCCCAAGTCAGAGAACACCAAAAACCTGCAGGAGAAACAGGCTTCACACATGGTAGCACCTACCTGGTTTGGAGACCCTGCAACAGACACTTGTCAAGTGATCCACCGGACCCCACTTCAAGTTGACCTCGGCAAACACTTCCTTGACTTTTGGTAAGAGAAAACTTCCTATAAAGGAGACAGATGTGCTCATCATGTGCTGCAGACACACAGCCTGAGTCTCCCCTTTGTGTTAAGTGTCAAGGACTAGAAAAAGGTGTCCCCTGGCCTGAGGGGCAGCAGCAGCAAAAGCAGTAACTTCACCAGCAACACAAGGACTGAAGGAAACAAAGAACTGAGAGGCAAAGCATTAATAAATTATAGGAGCAGTGCCTAAGGTCAGGAGCCCAGGGGACAATGACAAAAGGACTAGCAGACAGCAAGCAGAGGAGAGGAAAAGCCAGAGGTGCTCAGGCAGCCCAAGAGCTCAGTCATCTCACCTGTAGCTGTCTGCATGCAGTCCAAAGCCAACGCAATTGGGGATGCCCAGCAGCGGCACGGAATGCCACTTCTTCCACTTCTCCACTACAAGGGGAGAGAAGAGGACAGTGCAGCAGATGCTGCTGAGAAGCTCCAGGAGGAAGGAGTTAGGGATGCTCCTCCTCTGAAGGGCTGCTCTGCCCTGGGCAGCTGACAGTGGGGAGCCTCTCATCCTGACTCTGTCCCCAGAGTTCCAGTCTCATGTGGGGGAGTATTGCCATGTCAATGCATATAGCACTGTAGAGAAAGAATGGATCAGGGAAGATTCTGGGAACACCAGAGCAGGCTAAGGCACGGGATTGCTACAGGGCTAGGGAAAACAAGGAGAGGGGGGAGAGAGAGGGGGATGGACAAGCAGATTTTTACAGTTCTCATGCAAGTGTAGATTTGACGTAAGTTCCTCCACCCCCCCTGCCCATATTCTCTGGGCAGCTTTGCTCTTGCTCAAGTTTTGGGATCAGTGGAGTTGATACCAGAGAGCAGCTGACAGAACCACCCATGGAAGAGGGACAGGAGAGTGAGCCAAGGTAAGTCAGGCTGCAGGGCTGGACAGCTCCCAGACACATCAAGACAGAGAGCAAGAAGGCTGTGCTCATACTGCACTGTCCTACAGCACACAGACTGCTGGGAGAACTGGCACTGACCGAACTCCTCAGCACTCTGCCACTAACTGAGCAGGGGATTCATTTATCCTAGCCTGGCCTTCCAAGAGGTTCACATAACTGATGAGAGAGGAATGCCAGTTATCCTCAGTCCTTGCCCTCCCAAGAAGCACCAACCTGTGGCTGCCTTGGCAGCTCGCTGGAAGAAATTCTGTTCATTGTAGATCCTCCCATCTTTGGCATCCTAAAGGGAACAGGAAGGAGAAGCATTACTTCAGCCACACATATCCTGCTGGAAAGAGAAACTTGGGTAAGATTGCTATAAGACCTTCACTACACATTTTAAAGCAAGCAAAGATCAATTAACGGGGCTGAGAACACAGCCCAGGTGTCTTGGTTCCCTGTTTAATGCTGCCCCTAACAACCACATAAACTCTGAGCATCAGCACAGAGCAGGGAAGGGGCCATCTCAGGTTGGGCCTTTCCAGCAGCCCATTTACAGCTGTCTGAGGGTTAACAACAGCCAGGCAGTGCAGCCCAGGCACAGCATGGAGAGAGCTCTGGTCCCACAGCTGTTACGTTAAAGGGAGCCCGGGGTGATCTTCTCAGCCACAGCAGGGATGAGGGTATTTCTACAAACAGGCAAGTCTCAACAGAGAGCTGTAACATTTATTCTAGCTGTCAGAAAGTGAGACAAGGAAGTCTGTATTTGTAACGTTTGAGATATTGCTGTCACCGAGTGACCTCAACTGCACATAGTTTACACTCAGCATGCCTGTGTTCGGCTACACACACACATATCTACTCAACACTAACTCAGGACAGCAGCTATCATGCATGGGAGAAAGCAGCAGTGTTATATTCTACCTCACTCGATACAAAACTGGTATCAAAGGTAGCTGGAGGAACAGCAGGCTCCAGACAACACAGACCATGTCCCAGAGGGTATTTCACTCTGCATCTTCCCTGTGAGCCCATGTGGGCCACCAAACCCCAGAGCCAAAATGCTCTCATGTGCCTTATCACACTCCACAGTGCTCAGCAGACTACCAAGCAGCCAAAAGGTGCAAAACAGAGAAGTTGGGAATGTTGCCTGCAGAAGCAATTACACTTTCCCACCTACTGGTTCTAGTTTGGTGGCACTTAGCAGATTTTTCTCATCAACACTGTATTCCTTCTCCATCCTCTTACATGTCTCCTCTGACAAAAGGCAGAGGGATTATCCAAGTGCCTGCAAGAGCCCCACAGAGCCATCAGTCAGGTCTGGCCCTGCTACAGACCAGCAACCCCAAACACAGCAGACAAGAAAACAGTCTTTCAGCTCTGATTTGTGAGCTACTGAAAATCAATCGACTGAATTTCCACTACAGAACAGCTATTACTGGAAATAACACATTTCTGGAGAACCCAAGGTATTGACAAGTGCCTGGAAAGCTGGCTCCAAACACCAACTCTAATTCCTATTTGATTTCAAAGTGTGCTCTGGCTTTACACAGTGTCTCCATGCTGGCTCTCACACAGCCTCAGCACAGCACCAAATTCCAACCTCTCTGCTTTCCCCAGACTTCAGCAGGGTGTGTGCAGCCTGCCAGAGAGGAGAAAAATTGGTCTGACATTCCTGAATCAAGGTCTACACCTCACACCACCAGGTTCAGTTCTGCAGGTTCCTAAGCTGGGTCAATGAAAGCAGTAACCTTCTGAGATTAAGGCTTCGGGGGTTTTTTAATCCTCATATCCATTTTCTTCACACCTTTAGCAGAAAAGCCAACTGGTACTGAAATCCCAGCACAACACCCTCAGGGGGTTATATCCATCCCCTAAGCTAGCAGGGGCCTCTCTGACCACTCTCTCCAAATTCCTCAGACACTTTCAGCCAAACAGGTCAGGACACAGCACTCTATGCACTATTCCTTACCCAAACAGATCAAAACTCACAAGTTTGAGGGAGTAGCTTTGCTTTTGAGGACAGGTTCCAGACGCTGACTGTGCTGTGGAAGGATGGAACAGATGTGGTTACAGGAGCACTGAAAAGAGGTTCTGCACCATTAAATGCAGCCTGTGCAGCTGGATTTACTCATCCTCTGCTTCTTTCCCTTGAGCTTTTCAAAGCAACCTCTGTGACAGCACCTTCCCAGATCACTACAAAATAATTCTTACCTTGCTCCAGGAGCTCAGCACCCTGACATGCTGCGAGTGCAGTTCTGCTTATGTCACAGAAGCACCTGGGCGTGGCAACAGTATAGGGGGGCTTTGAGGGGTATGTAAAGAATACATCATTAGTAGAATCTCAAAGGCATCCCTAAACTCATTTGCTGAGCATTCCCTCCAGCTCACTCCATGGTTTGACAAGTCTGTGAGGGATGCCAAGTCCCTCTGCCCTGTATGGATGTTAGAGTTGTATGTGGCCTTCCTTCTCCAAAAGGATTTGCACCCATGACTTGGCCTCGGGGCAGTTCCTCTTCTCTTGCTCTTAGGCCAAGTGCTATCCACAGGTTACCTGCTGCTCATCACCTAAAACCTATTTCTATAAAAGCACCCTCCACTACTGATTTTCCTTTTTATCACCTCTTTTAAAAAACATAGATGAATGCTCAGACTTTGTTATGCAACAGCTTGAATAATGAAAAAGAAAGTAAAGCCAAGTATCAGGCAAAACTTGGTAATGGAGACAATTCCTCCTGGACAGTTTCCAAATTAACAAGAGAGAAGATGATCAAAAACTCCCCTTTGGAAGTTTACAACTAGACAGAAAAGATCAGCACTCACTAAATGGCTGATAAGCAGCCTGTGTGGTATAGTTGCTTTCTTTGGCCCCAAAACAGGCTGAGAATTGACATTTAGTGGGTATTGACACCACTTACAGCACAGGAACTCTGGTACAGTGCCAGCAAATAGTTTTTGGACCTACAAGAACAGAAAGAGGAAGTGTGGCCCCAACGAGGGACATTTCATCAAAACAGAGCAGCCTGGCCTCGGCTTGGTATTATGCTGGTGGCAGAGTCGCTGACAGGCACATGCCCAGTGATGAACAGCTGGAGCTGTGTCAGGGCAGGGTCAGGCTGGAGATCAGGGAAAGGTTCTTCCCCCAGAGGGTGCTGGGCACTGCCCAGGCTCCCCAGGGAATGGGCACGGCCCCGAGGCTGCCAGAGCTCCAGGAGCGTTTGGACAGCGCTGCCAGGGATGCCCAGGGTGGGGTTGTTGTGGTGTCTGAACTCCAGGGTACGTGTGGGTCCCTTCCAGCTCAGGATGCTGTATGAGTGCCTGCAAGCCTGTGGGTCACTGCCAGCCCGGCGGACACCCCAGCGTCACCCACTCCGCGGGCTCTGGGTGTTTCGGGATGTCCCGACAGCCGTCGCCGAACCCAGAGCCGGGGACGCCCCCTTCCCTCCCGACA
>VZRQ01008733.1:0-11617 GCA_013397975.1 Machaerirhynchus nigripectus | reverse complement strand
CACAAGCAAAGAAAAACAAACAAATCATTCACCATTTCCCAGGGGCAGCCAGGTGTTTCTCATCTCCAGGACAGCAGGGTCCCCTCACGCCTCACAGTGACTTGGGAAGACAAATGCCATCACTCCAAACGTCCCCTCTTTCCTCCTTCTTGCGCCCAGCTTGAAATACTGAGCAGGGCGTCAAGCGGGCTGGAATATACCTGTGGCCAGTTTAGGTCACCTGTCCTGACTGTGTCCCCTCCCAGCCTCTCATGCAGCGTGACCCCAGGGCAGCTGTGTCTGGGCACCTGTGCCAGTCACGGTGGGTGCCGAGCTGAGAGGGGCCGTGGCCCATGCAGATCCAAACTGTACGGGTTGTCACTCCCCCACGTCTGCCTCAGTTCCCGTGGCAGAACTCACGTGCCCTCTGGATGCTCAGCTGCGCCTGAGCCTGCGGAGAAGCCCGGCTCCCTCCCCTTCTGCCCAGAGCAACACAGACACTCCCAACCTTTCCCAGGAGCTGCAGTACAACCAGGGCCACAGCAGCATCCCCAGCAGTGACACCACTGCTCGGCTCCATTTTGCCCCCCTCTGCTCCTCTCTTCACAGCTGTGAGCCTGTATCTCCACACAAGGTTGTGGCCTGGAGATAATGAAGGAAGAAGACCTTTGCCCACTTCCAAACCATGCCACAAACCCCATCCACGCGTCTTCCCGTGTTTAAGCAACACCTGCCCATTCAGAAGCAAATGTGGAGCTTATTCACAGGGTGAGAACAAAGGGAGTCTTCCAACACAGTGAAGGTTTTATAGAGTATTTATTTTGACTATCAATCTAAACAAATGAGAAACTACAAACTACGAACTATACACTACAAACTACAAAATGCAACAATGGCCTCTTCCAGGGCTAGTATCTCCTGTTGGCCATAAACTGCTGCGCTGCCATGATCAGAGGCGTCAGGCTGGAGGTCGGCTTGGCTGAGGTTACAAACGGATGCTGCCCAAAGAGAAAAGGAAGAAATTAACTTCTACTTTCCAAACTCCGCTCCTCACAGGCTCAAACAGGCTCTCTCTGGTTGCCAGAAAGATGCAGAAATGAGGCACTCTCTGCACCTCTGTCTCTACGTCAAGGACCTTGCTACCACAGGCAAACATGGCTCACAGTCCCACAGATCCATTAACCCAGATGGCTGCATCTTATTGAGATTTTGGTTGTGCCCACATTGTGGGAATGCAGCTTGCATTTTTGCCTTTTGGGAAACTCAGAAGGCTTCCTGAGGTTGCCCTTTTCTAAGGCCATGGGCTATTTTGGTTGTTACAAAAAGGTGAGGAGCATAAGGCATTCCTCAGGAAACTCCAATCTTTTGGAGAAAGGCTGATCCCTGTAGGATTTTAGCCCATGTCCTGAAAACCACTGACACAAGTGGCAGAGTGCTGATGGATTCAGTGCTGGCTTGCAAGGGAGACCAGCGCTGGCACCTCCCTGCACTGTGGCGACAGCCGAGTGGTGCCTTCTGCAGCTCCCTTTCTGCCACAACATCGTCTACATGGCTGTGCCAGGCAGCAGTGGGGCAGCCTGGAGAAGTTCTGCTCAGCTCTCCCCATCTTGGTGGCACAAACTGCTACAAGTGGGGCGGGAAAGCCTGCCTCCCTCCCTCCATCCCTTCCTCCCTTCCTCCTTCCTTTCCTGCCCTCCCAACCGCAAATCTCAGAATTACTGGCATGGACTGGTTTCATTGGCTTCTTCCACCACCTTTTCAGCCCTCCCTACCTGGTAGTATTCTACTTCACTTCTTTTGCTACCCCATAAAACTGAGTGTATTCCCAAAGTACAAAACTGGGCCACAGAAATGACCGTCTCAGCATGGAGCACTTCCGCTCTGAGAAAAGGCTGAGGCAGCTGGGCTCTTCTTCTGCCTAGAGAAGAGAAGGCCCTGGGCACACCTTCTTACCGCCTTTCAAGACTTCCAGGGGGCTTCACAGAATGTTGGGGACATGTTTTTTTGCAAGGACAGTCGCATCAGCACAAGGGATAATAGCTCTCGGCACAAAGAGGGCAGAATCAGATTAGGTCTTAGGAAGAAACTCTTCACAATGAGAGTGCTGAAACAGCGGCACAGGTTGCCCAGAGCACCACTCGCTGCCCCATCCCTGGGAACATTCAAGGTCAGGTCAGATGAGGCTCTGAGCAACCTGATCTGCTTGACGACGTCCCTGCTCCTTGCAGACCACTTGGTCTAGGTGACCTTGGAAGGCTCCTTCCAACCCATGCCAGCCCAGGATTCTCCTTTGTTTTTCTTTGGAAAGCCCCGAGACTGGAGACTCTCAGGACTGGTGCCCGTGTGACGCCTTGGACTTGGGCTGATGAGAAGCCCCCGGCAGCGCGCGGCTGGTGCACCCTGCAGCCGCTTTGCCTTTTACCTGCAGGAGCTCCTGGGCCGACCAGCGCCTGTCCTCGTCTGCCTCCAGGCAGCAGTGCAGAAAGTCTCGCAACCACGCGGACTGCTGCCTGGGGTTCTGCAGCTTCGGGGTGCCCCCGGTGCTCATCAGCTGTCGAACCTAGAGAAGAAGGAAATGCCACGCTCCGCCTGTCTCCTTCGTATCCCAAGCCACTCACCCAGACCCCAAGGGAGAAGCTCCACTCTCCAGTGGCGCTTCCCTCCCTGCCACAGGCCTGGAGAAGCCTTTCCAACCCCAAACAAAAGAACCCAAAGCCAGAGACGGCCACAGCTAGTCCAGTACACAAACGCTCTTGCCTTGACCCCTGATTTCACTGGCTGACCGAATTAGGAGCAACTCCATAGGCAAAAGCACACTTTGCTTCTCTGAGGACTGACACCAGCTCTACAGGCGATTTGGAAGAGGGACTTTGGTCTAACTCTACCATTTCCAAGGATTATTCCATCAAATGCAGCTCGGCACTGCTCACTGCTCCCTTAGGCAGAGCTTCCATCAAGCCAAAGGCACCACAAAAGGATTGTTTTGTGCCGTTCGTGATTAAAAACGGCAAGGGGACAATCTGGACAGGCAGCACGAGAGACTGTGTGGCCTGAAACCTGTTGTCTTCAGGTGTTAGGCAAGCTTCCCGGGCCGAAGAAAGAATGGGGGCAGAGTTTGTTAGAATGACAGTAGTATCTGAGAGTAGTTGCAGCGCACCGTGGCAGAGGTTTTCATCAGGTAAGGAGGCGCTCCTTCCACCATCTCGATCCCCACGATGCCAAAGGACCAGATGTCCACTTTGGGGCCGTAGGGCTTCCTGGTGAAAACTTCTGGCGCCATCCAGTAAGTAGTCCCGACAGCTGAGCTCCGTTTGCTCTGCTCAGGGGTGAGCTGAGCAGCGAGGCCAAAATCAGCTGAGGAGAAAAAACCACTCTGATCAAGCCAGCGTGAATTAGGAAAGCAAACCAAAGAATTCCCCACCGTGCCAGTGTCCGAGAAGGCAGTGTGGAATCTAGCTGCAAAAGGGGCCATGCTGGGATTCCTCGGCCTGCAGCCAAGGAACTACAGAGTTGGCCACTGACCAGAAGCCCTCAGTTTCAGGCAGTGGCTTTCAGTCCCCTGAAGCTTTAGCCTGTAACTGCCTGGCTTGGGAAGGGACACACACAATCCAGAGCCACTCCTGACACCTTCTTCCCAGCCACACCTTCCCGCAGCTGTGCTCTGCGCTTGCAGCAGGGCAGCCGGCACTGCCGCAGGCAGCAGTCTAGGCGAGCTGGCAGTCACTCAAAGGCAGCCCCACACCGCAGCCCGCCATGGCAGAGCCTGGCCAACAACACCCACCCAACTTGACAGATCCGTCCAGGCGCAGGAGAATGTTGTGGCTTTTGATGTCTCGGTGGATCACTTGCTTGGAGTGAAGGAAATCCAGGCCTTGCAGGCACTGAGAGAGAGAAAAGAAACACGAGCCTAAGAGTTCCGCATCTGATTTCATCCCACAAGCCGGGAAGTGGCAAATCTGAAGACTGACTTGCTGGGGGATGGTGAGCCATGGCAGGACTGGCTGCTGGCAAGGGCAAGAGCGTGCTGCTCCAACACGAGCACAGCAGTGCCTTTCTCAGTGAGGGCATATTTGCTTTGGAGAGAGAAAGGCCAATTGTTCCTCTGGCCAGCGGCCTGCAAACACAGACTGCACGAGCGCTGCTGCAGTGGCTGTGCTCTCTCCAGCCAGATGACAACGGATGCTTTTGCAAACACCACTTTGGGTGCAAGCATCTCCTTTGAGGCCGAGTCCTCCTTTGTGAGACTCCTGTGAGTATCTCTTTGTCTTTGCCATATGTTTGAGATGGTGCCATCAGCCCGTTTGCTCTCATAGGCAAAGGAATGCAGTAGACACAGGGTCCAGACAAGTGTTTAGAGAGGCAAAGTGGAGAGTGGTAAATCAAAATTTACAAAACTACAAGAAAGAGCGAGAGCACAACAGCATGCCAGGGGATACAAACACACACCAGCAGAAGGGCAGGCACACTGGCAGGAGCTTCAGATGCTCTTGCTGCTGCCACTCCTAACAGAAAGGCAGAAAGCAAGCTCGCAAAGATGAAATCACTCCCCTCCTTGCCACCTGTTTGGAACGACCATCCCACCCAAGCCATGGGAAGCACAGGCGCCGTCCCTCACCTCCCGAGAGACAGCTGCTATCTCTCCTTCTGCCATCTGAGTCTCCCTAATGACATCGTGTAAAGAGCCTCCGTCCATGTACTCCAGCACTAGCCAGAGTTCCTCGTCCACCAGGTAGCTGAAAGGAGGAAACAACAGCTTGGAGATGAATGCGCACAGCTACGTGACCTGATGGATTCTGGTTTCCATGTCTCTCTCAGAGGAAGACAGGACACAGTCAATAGTCATTCACTAGGCTCTACAGGGCTTGAACTCTGTGCAGTCTAGAAGACTTCTTGGGATCCACACCATTGCAAAACACTGGGAACAGGGCAAAGGAAATAAGATCTACAGTGCTTTGCCAGCGCTTAAGACCCGTGGGAAAAAATCAAACCCCATAACCAATGAAACAACATAGAGGGAGGGGGGAACTTTGAGGCTCTCGGCTCAGTAAGATGGGGCCGAGTCAGGTCTTCAAAAGTGCACTTCAAACTAGGTATGGCAGGAAAGATTAATGCAGCCTCAGTGCAATCTCCTCCCAAGACACTGTGGGTCGGCAGAGAAACAGGAATTAACAGCTCCATTCTCTGCCAGCCACCAAAGGAGTGGGTGATCCTTTGGCTTGCAGGATGGGAATGACCCTTCATGGCAGCAGGACCACTCACCTGTCTACATAGCTCACAAGGTTGGGGTTCTTACTGTCGCGCATGACCTGGATTTCATTCACGCACAGTTCACTGCTGCTCTCTCGCAGCAGACTGATTTTCTTTATGGCCACCTAAAACGACATGGAAAACCATGAACCGAAGAAGTCTGTGGCATGAGACCACAGTGGGAACAAGGAGACAGTGATTTTGGCATGACAGAGCTGGGCGGGGCCAAACTGCCTTGCGACTGGACATCAGAGGAATTCGTAGCTCAGCTTGCAAGAGCCTCTTACGCCACTCGCTTGGGCGCCAGCCCCAGGACATAGAGCCAGAGAGCCTTTGCCTTGTAAACCCTGGAGAAACACGCTGCAAACGCTCCACCTCAAAGCTCTAACAACACTCGCTGCACCCACAGCCTTCCCCCAGGGCCTTACTTTATCTTCACCATTCTCATTCACACACCTCTTGCAAGCAGGAAGCCCCTTTGTACCGATGAGAATGGAGCAAAACCGCTGGGAAGCCACTGGCAGCTCTAGGGGTTTGATTGTTGCTCCAGCAACCGCTGGCATTCTTGATCACACAACAAAGCAAACTCTTACAGACGTGACAGATAAAATGCCATCCTAAAAACATCCTCATGGTTACCCCCACAAAAAATACAACCCTAAATACTTTACCGAAGAAAGGCCACGATGATGAAAACATCATTAAGCCTAGCCCCCAGAAAGACAACCCTAGCCCCTGCTCAGTTCAGGAATTTCCATCTTGCTGCACTACAACACTTTCCTTCCCACCACTGACATTTGCAATTACCGCCTGACTGTGAAAAGAAATAACCCACGCCTCGCTCCTCTAGCCATACACGCCGGGCTCTGAGCAGGGCTTAGGCCCTTGAGAGACCCCTTGCAGACCTCTCTCTCTAAGCACAGTTCCCAAAGGCAGCCCTGCATGTGGCTAAGCAACTACCAGCTCGATTCCCATGTATTTGCTAAGAGCCAGAAACGAGAATTCAGGAATCCTGAGCTGCAGCCCCAAAGAGCAGTGCCATGCTCTAAGACAGCACCTTGGCACTAAGACCCAGCTAGCGTGTCTTCCTCTGAGACATACCGCTTGGCCTCCTTGCATTCCTTGGGGCAGCTGAGAAGGACAAAATCTGCCCCCACTCTATTTGGCAGGCAGACACTGCTCTGCACTTCAGTGGCTTTGCAGCAAAGCTCTGCCGGTGACCCCAAGCTCAGCCACAGCTCAGAGCAGAGGGGAGGGCACTCGAGAGCTGCAGAAGCTGCGGCGCTGCTTGACGCTTACCTCTTCTCCTGTGGCAGTGTCCACTGCCATACACACAGTGCCAAAACCCCTAGAAACAGAACAGCAGCGGAGAAAGGAGAAGTCCTTTAGTCCCTGCAAGTGCAAGACACTGCGGTCCCACGGGAAGAGAAGTCCTGGGGGCAAACCGCAAATGGGACACAACAGATTCTGGTCTGGGTCTTTTCCCTTTTTTCTTTCCCTCTGTGCACATGTGTGGGATTTTTCCAGGCACACAGACGCCGTGTGGCTGGGCCTTCCCACACCTCTCCTTGGAGTCTATCTGCCAAACTCAGGCAACACCACACAGGCCTTCTGAGAAGCCTGAGCCCATGGAGCAGCCATTGGAGGAAAGGCTCTAGACACAGAGCCTTGCTCCAGCTGGCAAGGAAAGTAGTCTCCAGCCACAGGCAGAGCAGGCAAAGGCCTCCGTTGTTGCACACACAAGTGGAGAAGTGCTCAAAACGAGGGTCCTTAGACAGCTTCATTCTGGCTCCAGAGCCATCAGCAGCTGCTTCTCTTTGGTGCACCAGACACGGGAAGGACTCTACTTCTCAGGTGACTTCTTGTACACTTGGCTGCTCCCAGAGGAAATGTTGCAAATCCATCCCATTTACAGTCAGCGGGGCTGGCTTTCATAAGGGAACAGCTTGGTGGATTCCTTGCAGGAAAGGCCAGATCCCCACAGGATCCACCACGGGTCTGCCACCAGGCAGATGATGCCTTTTCCTCTAGAGTGCATCGGCACCAGGCATTCCCCTGAAGCTTTGGCTTTTGCCCCCTCAGCTACAAAAGAGAGCTGCTTCTTTCATCTCTGCTTTTGGCTTCTAGGCTAGGCGGTGGTCATCCTGACCACTGCATCTTGTTTTCAGCAAATGCTGGAAAGAAATGCTACTGACAACTGTTCCCCGACAGCTCTCGCTCCTAACTTGACCTTTGAGGCAATGCAGTTTTTGCTCCTTTCATTCCCATGTGTTCTGTATTCCTTTGAGATGCGCAAAAATGATTTCTCCTAGGAAAAGCGGCAAGCAGGTGTCACACACTTGAGGGACAGGAGATCTGGCAGCTGCTGCTCTTTGCTGCAGAAAAGACATTGCCAGCATCCAGGTGCCTTTGCCATGCCTTCGGACCACAGCTACAAATGCTGAGCAGTACTGAGGGACGGGAGCGTCTCAACGCAGTGTCTGAACAGCTTTGGAGCTTGCCTGACATCATGCTGGGGAGATGTGACACCAGCAAAATACACAGCCCCTCCCTTTGAAGAAGGAACTGTGGTTGCACTCACCCTTCGCCAAGAGTTTCCAGTTCTGTGTATTTAGCCTCGGGATCTCCCTCGCTCACCAGCATCCCTGAAAGAAACCAAAGGAAAGATGCTCACTTCAAAACAGAGATCCCACCCTGCAGCAGAGCAGAAAGGCAGCCCCACTCTCTGGGACACTGAGCCTTTTCTTCTCAGTCCGTCGGCAAACCACAACAACAACAACACCACCACCCCAACAACAACAACAACAACAACAACAGCAAGACAAGCAGCTCTGTACTACAGATGGCCTGCACAAAGCCTGACTGTCTAAACTAAAAACTAAGCACACGGAGAATCAGTCAGAGGAGACAGGCATCAGAAAAGAAAACAGTAACCAGGTAGAGAAGTGATTGTCGTCTGTAAACATTAAGGGCAGCAGGAAGAACAAAACCTTTCCGTTCTTGGGAATAAACACTCTGTGACATTCAACAAAAGCTTTCTTTCTTGCAAACATCAAAGGTGTCTTGGGTTCTGGAACAAATTTTTATCAACAGCTGCCCTTTCCGGAACAGGAAGAATATGGCCAAGTGCTTCCAGCAGAGGTGCGCCCTCCACCTTTCAGCACTTCACCTAAACAATGCCTTTCTGCCTTTCAAGAGCAGCAGCTCATCTCATAACCCATCGTGGTGGGCCTTAGCAATGAGCCTCATCATTTAGGTCCAGGCTAGGTTCTGAAGATGACCTTGGCTGTGCCCCACAGGAGCTGGGCCCAGAGAGCTCCTTGAGGCCTACTCATTCGCTAGGTCACAGCCTCCTGCTCAGCCAGAAACAACCTCTGTTCTGCCTTTGGCGTAGAGGGAAGCTCGGGCAAAGCCAAGCCAGGCCGAGCTGCCCTCAGAGGCAGGAGCAACACCCCGGTGCTCTCTTGCCACCTCAAATCACAACAACAGGTCCTGTGTGGAGGCCTCAGGACCTGACACCCAGCTGAGGAGGAACAGGAGGTAAGATGGCTCACGCTCACACACACACACACACACACACACACACACACACACAAGGCACTGCTCCAGCAGACAAGGAATACACAGGACATACTCAGCATGGCCAGGCACTCCTCCTCTGTCTTCTCTTGCAGCTCCTCAGTGCTGCCAGAGGAACTGCTTGTGCTCCAGGTGCACGAGCTGCTCGTGCTCGAGTTTCCAGCTTGGGCACTGGAGGCTTCTGCAGAGCCTGCAGCTGCAGCTCGTGCAGGTGCCAGGACAGAGGAGGTGGAGCTCTGGGACAAGAAATGACTTTGGGTCAGAAAGGTGCCTGGCAGAGATGCCCCTCCAATCCCATTCCAGTGCAAGCCCCTAGGAAGGTGCTGCCGGCCACATCCAGGGCTCTTCACCTCTGGGCTTTTGCCGCCCACTTCTCCAACTCAAGGCGCAAAATCCAAAGGCTGCTTTTACATGAGGGACAAAATGACACCAAAGACACTGCTAATCAAAGCAGGCACTTACTGATACGGGCTGCTTAGCCCGTGGGCTGACAGCTGGGGAAGGTTCCTTGGCACCTTCCTCCTCTTTAGCCTCTTCCTCGGCTACAGAGGCAGCCAGAGCAGGTGCTGACACTGCCCTTGTGCTCTGTGGACAGACAGAAGCATGAGGGACAAGGACCAACTTGGCACCCAGAACCTTACAGGTATTCAGCTACAGGCCCTGCTGTATCTCAGCTGTTCCTTTAGCTGCCGACAGCTGCTCCGGGGAGAGGGCCAGGCCCCTCCTGGGGACAGTGTCTCCTCCCTGTCCTGCGAGGCTGTGAACTGCATCTTTACACTGCGCTCTTCAGCGGGGACAGGGACCCTGCACAGCCACAGGGCACAAAGGGCCTCCTTGTACCCCAGGAGCATCCAAACACATCCTAATGCTACCCCTTGTCTCTTGCTAAGACAAATCCACAGCCCCTGTCAGAACACTGGGAAACTGATGTCTAAACATCCAAGTTCAACACCCCTTTTCCAGGGCTCGTGGCTACGGGAAGTGCTCTGGAAGCACTGGCAAGATTCCAGCCTCAGCATCTTCAGCCACACACGGCAGGTGTGCGTCTGTCCGATCGGAAACTTGCAGCTCTGCTTTGCTCCAGCCACAGGGCTACCCAGAGCTGCCACTTACTGATGCTGGATGCTCAGGCCCTGTGGTGGCAGTGACTGCAGCTTGGTTGGCATCTTCCTCCCCTTTGGCCTCTTCTCCATGAAGACACGCAGCCAGAGGACACTCCGAGGTTGGCTTTGTGCTCTGCAGACAGACAGCAGCATGAGGGACAGGCAACCTTCTTTATACTCTGCTCTAGACCCAGATGCACTAAGGAGAAATCATCTGGAGAGAAATGGGATCCTCAGCTGTTCAAACTCAAATAAAATGGGCCAGTTAGATGGGACTGCGCTTTCTTGTACAGGAGAAATTCCATCACGGCTCAAAGCACCAAGCAACCCCACTTTCATCTAACTAAAAGCTCTGAAATAGAACTGGAGAACAACAGCCTGGGATCCTCCTGCTGCTGCTGGTGGTGCTGGTGCTGCAAAGAGCCTGGACTGTACTTTCATTCATCCGACCACGCTGGCACTGGACTGCAACAGGCCCAGCTCACAGCTCGCTCCAAACTGTCAAACGCTACCAACGCCAAAGGCTCCTTTCCCACTCACCCAAGGACCAGATTCTCTCCAGGCACGGGCGATGTGGCCTGCAACACACAAGGGAAAAAGAACCAGATGCTGGAAGAAAACTGCCTGCGCTGGGCAAGCCCACCAAAAAGTCTACCCGAAGACAGAGCATTTTGCTTTCGCCACATCCCTCCAGCAGCAACCCTTGTGTCACACAGCAAGCGAGACAACAGCACAAAATACTGCCTTGTGTCTTCCTTTTGTCCTCTTTGGCCACTCAACCCACAGAAACCTGAGACTAAGAAAGTCCAAGTGGTTCTGTAGCAGTCAAAGCTTCTGCCCCACCCCACCCAGCAGGAGCTACAGCCCCTCTCTTTCCTGTACTTCAGTTCTCTCAAGGGATTACAGAGTTTTCAGAAGGACTCCTGCCAAGCCCTCCCCATCTTCCCATCTTGGAAGTTGTCTTGCTTGAGCCAGCAAACCGAGGAGATTCCAGGCTCCACTGCCACAGGCCATGCCCCGGGGGGAGCAGAACCCCTGCAGGCTACCTAACAAATGCTGCCCACACCCCGCTGGCTACAGACACGCCCTGCTTAGCTGGAGCTGTTGACAGCAGCTTTACCCAGCTAAAGGCATCTTCATGGCATTTTGGTTCCCATATGCTGCACCCAACAAAAACGTCTACTTACGTGCCAGGTGGGTGAGAAAGTACCCAGAATAAGCCACGGAAAAAGCCGTGCAGACTGCAGCACACACTCCCTCCATGGCTTGAGCAGCGCTCCTCAAGTTTGCACCGGACAAGACCTGTGGGGAAAACCAAGAAGACTCAGAGTCCCGTCAGGGTGCAGCCTGCTGGCAGAGACCTCCGCGATCAGCAGGATCCGCCTGCAGTGAGCATGCCAAAGAGCTGCTCTGCACACTGAGGCCTTGTGTGCCTCAGCACGACAACTTTGCCTTGACAACGCTGGGATGCGGCCGCTGACATCACAATAGCAGCCACTCTAGGCTGGTTTGAGAATTCATGTGTAGAACCAGACCTTCTCTACAACTAACGCCAAAAAAGCCTGCAAAGTTCCCCTCTGCCAAAAAGCAGCCCCAAAAGCCCTCCTAGTCAGTAACATCTTGCTCAAAGCATCTAAGAGTAACTTTGAAAACACACCAAGCCCCTACAGCCCACAGTGAGAAGCTGAACACTGAGATGGAACCAGAAT
>VZRQ01008724.1:128599-154921 GCA_013397975.1 Machaerirhynchus nigripectus | reverse complement strand
CGGGGCAGCCTCGGGCCGCGGCGCCTCCTCCTCCATGTTGACCGCGTGCTCCGCGTTCTCGATGATCTCCTGCAGCAGCTTCCGCTTTTGGTACTCGGGGCCTGCGGAGAGAAGGGCTGGTGTGAAGAGCCGCTCTGGGACGTGGCTTTGGCAGCTGTGCCCCCAGCACCGATGGGTTTGGGGACCATGGTGCGAGGGTCCAGGCTGGAGTCTGGGAGAGGAGGAACTCCCAAACCACACCCTACCACCAGGAGGAATTTCCTCCAGGAACAGCTGAAGTCTTTGAGCCTTATTGTGGGCTGCCCAGTTGGGAAGAGCTGAAGGGGTAGGCAGGAGTTACAGATAAAGGTAAAGAAACAGTGAAAATCTGTAGTGAAAATTCTTGTGGTCACACAGATGGGTCATGCTGGGGCTAAGGAGGATACAGCTCCCAACCAAGTATGAGTTTTTTTTATTTAATGGCTGGAAAACTCTTCCACGTGGCTTCCTTGGTGTCTAATAGCATGGCAATTTCACCAGTGATACACAGGATGACCAGTGTCATCGGCAAAGGCAGGATCCCCAAATGATCTACGTGCCATCCCTCACGATGGATATATGGAGCAGGCTTGGAAGTTATACACCCCTCTTGTCTGCCCTGAGCTCCACAACAGCAGCAAAATTACCTGGCACCATCACGAGAGGTGACTCAGGGCTTCAGATTTCATTTTGGCCTCATCTCACACACTGACTTGTGAGTGCCTAGCAACATTGCCTCACTTCAATTGTTCACCTATCATTAAATCTTTACTTCTTATTAACCCTAATGTAAATTGCAGCCTAGCCTGGGTCAGGGGAAAGAGCCTGACACCAAAGACAGCCACCAAAATGCATCACTAAAGAACTGGGAATATCTTGTGGAATAACAACCCTCCATAGTGCTCCACGTGCTGAGACATGCTGGGAGAGGGGTCCCCGCACATCACCTTGATGCTCATAGAAGTGAGAACAAGAGCATCATGCTCCTGCTGGGCTGTGTGAGGTCGCAGAGCAGCTTGTTTGAAAGCAAAGCACCTCCTTTGGCCTCATTCTGCTGAACCCCAGCGATGCCGAGGGGTGCAGATGTACGGGGCTGGCTCTGTGCTCCTGAATGACACAGATCCTGGAGCCACAGCGTCCCTGGCTGCCTTGAGGTCCCTCCCTTCATCTCCTCCATCTCAAGGACTGATGCAGACCTGAGTCTGGTTGGGAAATCTGGCTTGGTGCTCCTGTCCCTCACATAAGTCACCGGCATGATATGCACACTGCTACCTCCTGTCCATGCAGGCAATGCCTCCACTCAGAGGGGCAGTGGGGAAAAGGAGGGCACTGCTCTTAGCTGCTCTGCTCTGCCTGCACACTCCTGTCAATCAGCAGGTGACCGATTCAGGGCCATTTATTTCTGGCTGCAAGCGAGTTATTTGGAAGCCATTCCAACAGTTGTTCAGACTCCTCAAAATAGGCTGCCTGCAGCTCCAGGCTCCTTGCTCTCTCCTGCTGCTTTCTTCTCTTCCTGAATAATTTACAGCACAAAAAACCCCAACTGCCTGGAGGGCACACACCTCCCCACCTTCATCTCCCAGCACATTTCAGCAAGGGTTTTGGCTTACATCCTTTCCTCTAAGTTACTAGGGATGATACCCTAACTGAAATCCAGGGCTCAACAGTTATTAAGGATATGAGGCTTGCTGAGCAGGATTGCCTGTGCCAGACACAGCACGGTCTGTCTGCCAGGATAGCAGGGAGAAATATAGCTACTAAACACTGCTGGGCTCTCCTGGCTGTGTGACCAGCAGCTCTCAGTCCTAGCAAAATCCAAGGCTGGACTACTGTCTGTTAGTTCCTGGATGATGCACCCATGCAAAAAGAGACATATTCTTTTGCACTTTGGGAATTTAGAGGTTTAAAAGATACATAGAAGAATAACATGCATCAGGAGCTTAGAAGGCCAGTGAGAGAGGCCAGGACCCAAGTGAGGCCCTACATAACAGCAGCAAGAGGATACAGCACCTGAGGAGCCAGGAGTGGAGGTCAGGCTGCCCCAGGTGTTTTACAGAGACTGTTTCAGTTGTCTCATTCAATCGCCATGGGTGGAAAAAAATAATCTAGCTAGATATCCAAAACCTCCCCTCGGGAATTCCAGTTTCCTTTGTCTCTGTGCTATAAATACCCCAGTGTGCAAAGGGTGAATGTAGAGCTGTGAGTGGCAGCTGGAGGGCTTATGTGAGGATCAAGCGATGTTTAGCCATTGTTAAATGAAGTGCCACAGGCTGGCTCATGCCCATGCCCAGGTGCTCTGGTGTTTCCCCACTCACAGCCAGCTCCAACGGGCCTTGCTGGGTGGTGGGGAGGAAGGGGCAGCCCTCCAGCACTGTGTTTCCCCAGCTCGTAGGTGCAGGGCAAGGTGAGAGCACAGAGAATTTCGGAAAATCTGTCAGCATGACTCTCCCCAGCCAGGCACCAGCTGTTAGCTGTTCCCATTTCCCACTGTGTGCTCTGTGCCGGGGTGTGGTACAGGAGATGCAGAGACACCGAAATCAGAGCAGGGGCAGGTGTCAGGTTTTGCTGAGCACTAGTCAACCTTTGGCTTCTACCCCCAGTTTTGCTGCTGTGATAGTCCCTTGTGATCTTGCCTCAGTAACCATGGGACACTCACTCCAGGCAATAAAGCCAGATAATAAGAAAGACAGGATGAAAATGTAGGCACTTGGAATTTTATTTTCTGCTCTGTTATTACCTTTTTTCTCTGTAAAGGGAAGTTTTCCAGGAAGAGCATATCTCTAGCTAACTCAGTCCAGCGAAAGGTAATGGCATTCACAATGCTGCTTCTAATATTACACTTCCCATCTACTAATCCTCAGTGCTTGGTCTCACAGAAGGAACCTCCCAAGTGTTTTCCCAGCCAAATAATTAGCAGTGATGCTAACAAATGAATAGAGAATCAGGGAAATAATATTTTGTATTAGCTGCTTTCTTATAGGATATTACAGCCCCTAATTAGCAGAGTCTGATTGTTCTGAGGCCCCACAGGATTTGGGTTTGTGAGTCAATGTGCAACACTGTTCCAAGAAAAAGCCACAAGGGATGTATCTACAGGAGAGCTGCAGATAGCCCCAAGCTTGCTGCCTGTCCTGCCTGGTCTTTTGAGGGCTTTGGTGTGTGGAAAAACACGAGAAGTTGAGAAACTCGGGGGTTTCCTCCAGCATGTGGTAACACAGTGAGTAAAACAGTGGTGTAAGTAGGACAGCAAATCAGCCAGGGCAAGGGGCTGGCTGAAATTGAGCAAAAGAGGATTTAGGATAGACAGGAGGGCAACTTGTGGAGTTACAAAGCGGGTGAAGCACTTGAATAGATTCACCATGGAAACTCCAAGACCCCTCTCGGAAGATGCCTCTGATCCTACCTGGCTGGTAGAAGTCTGGGGAGAGCTCCCTGGCCATCATTCTGGCTATGCCCGATTCGTTGTTGGCTGCCTGAGCTGCCTGCTCAGACCCTTCAGCCTTGGCTTTGGCATGAGCCGTCCTGCAGAGAGAAGAGGGGAAAACAGTGAGCACCCTCCGAGCCAAGGTCATCCCAGCTCACACAGCAAACCCTGGCTGGCACCAAAACTGAATCAGCCCATCTGGCATAACAGCACTCAGAATTTGCTCACGTGACCCAAAACCCTACACTCAGGGAGAGAAGAGCAGATTTTCAACAAGGATGGGGCCCAGATGCTCAAGGGTAAGGTGGAAAGGTTGCACACAGGGAACAGGGCAGGTGTATGTGCAAATGTGAGCAAGTTCACGTGTTGCAGTGAGGCGGCAGGAGCTGCAGAAGGGGCTCACTGCTGTGCTGCTCAGAGGAATGACCAAGCCATCACACAGGCATCTTTGGTGGCTGAACTCCTCTGTGTTCACCAGCCCCGAGCTGCTGCACCTCACCAGAGGCAGTGTGCCCCTGCTCAGCACACAACACAGGTTCTACCCCAAATTTCTCTCTTACAGCTCTCCAGCAAACAACACACATTGTCCAGGGGCTCCTTTACTCGCTGCAGCCTGAGGGGCTGATCTCACCAGAGCTATTGTCTCCCTCTCAGCTTGGCTCTCTGAGTCCTCTCCACTCCTTCCCAGCACATCTCCTCCTTGCTCCATGGGGCTACAGGCTATGGGAGTTATTTTACTGGCCGGCTGTCATATTCCTCACATGCCTCATGCTTGGGGCCCTGTGATCTTTTTGCTAAAAGCAGGGCTGGCTTTACAGCCCAGCTGCTCACAGTCTGGGAAGGAGCTGACTTCAAACAGCAACGTTGTACCTTAAAAATAAGGGCGGGTGAAGCACAGTATATTCAGCTGCTTTGTTGCACTCAGGCCTTGCTGAGAGCTGCCTTCCCCATGCTCTCACTGCCATATTTTCCAAGGCTCCCCATAATTCCATTTCACATACAAATCCACATATTTTTGTGTGATAAGCAGTTAGCATTCCTCAAACACCGATTCACCTCAAATTACAACCTTTAATGTGGTCTTAGGGTGTCCGATGAGCCCTTTTCAGATTCTGGTTGGTATATGGTCATGTTTTAGGACAAAAAGGGAGGAAAGATGCAGTTCTCATTCCTGCAGTGAAAACTCTCCAGAGGAATTTTTGGACTGTTAGTCATGAAATGAGGATTGATTCCTTCCCATTAAACTGAGATGCAGTAGGCAGACAAGACAAGCTGAAGTCTGAATACTCAACAGGTGCAATGAAAAGGTGATAGAAATGCTGTTCTGAGACCCTCACAAGGGAGAAGATACACACATATAGCATTCTGAGTAGCTGCAGGGAAAGAACTAGAAGTAGGGCATCAATCCCAACTGATACAGGCAACAGTGTGACTTGACAAGGGGCCAAAAACTGCTCAGGGCCCTGCCATAGAGAAGAGGGTGCAGAGCTGCTGTGGCTCAGCCTGTCCCTCCCTGGGATGATATCCCACTCTGCTGGAGCCATGATTCACCTCCCTGCCCACACTCACACGTTATCTCCCCGCTTTCTCTGCAGGCTGAGCTGCCTGGGATTGCAGTCATTCTTGGTCTTTTTATCCAAAATTATTACAGCTCCTGAAAAACCCAGAGACATGATGAGGCAGAAAACAGCATTTTTAAGCTGCTGCTCACAAGCAGGGGGTCTGAGCCAGTTCTGAACAGAGAAAGCACCTCCTTTTTTGGTAGCATATAATCAGCGTGATTAATTCCACTATAATCTGGCAGGGGCCAGGGGGATGTGTGTGTGCTCTCCATGCCTGGGGGATCAGGGCGGGCTGGGTGTGCTGTGCCTGGGGCACACAGCCTGCCTGGCGCCGGCCCCGGGGAAGAGGCTTGCAAAGGGAGGATCCAGCTCTTCATCCTGGCAGGACGTGCTCCAGGCCCTGCCTTTGTCCTGCTGCTCCTGGAGGATGAGATTCACCACCAAGAGATAAAATTCTCCCTTTCAGTTGCTCTCTGAGCCAGGCAGATGCTATCCTGACCAATTCCCAGCCAGACAATCAGCCAGCTGGCTCCAGCTGGGGGAGCAGCAGGCAGCTCCTGGCAAGTGCTTTCCTCATAGTAGCTCCCAAAGAAGTGGTCTGGAAGTGCACTAGAGGTGGGGTCTGCTCTCACTAGAAGGACAGAGCTGAACATGTCACCAAGTGGGTGCAGATGGCTCCTGCATGCTCAGCTCTCTCCCAGCACCTGTGGACAACACAAGAGAACAGCCTGGGGATGTTGGAGGTTATGAGGTAGCTCCCAATTATGCTTTTCTCCTGCTGGAGTTTTGCTTTCCTCTGGAGAAGCTGCTGGATGCTATATGGCTGCAATTCCTGCAGATGAAGAGATGGCAAGACCAAGAAGATCCAGCCTGGGTTGCAGAGGCTCAGTGAGGACGCTGTGGGTGGTGGGGAGCTGAGCCATCACTGTGAGGCACCATGGCCCCAAGGGCAGCCAGGCTCTGCAATGAGGAGTGTGAGGCCAGGGACACTCCGGGGCAGCTCCCAGGCTGCACACACGGAGCAGTGACAAGAAGCTGAGCAGCACAACTTTGGCACCCTGCACTGCCCCCACGGCAGCTCTCACTCTGTGGGACACAGCTGAGCTCTGCTCCTGTTCCCCTGCTTGCAAAGTCATCCAGAGGTGTTTGACTGGGGGCGCCTGTGGTCAACACAGCTGCACTTTCAAATCTGGCACCTTCAGCAGACCACATGTTGGCCCTGTTGGCATCCCAGGAGAGCACTGCTCTCCCAGCCAGCAGTCTGGCCCAGCAGGAATGCTGATGCCCTGTGCTGGGTCCCTCCATTCCTGAGATCATTTATATGGCAGCAGCCAGGTGATGAACATTTGGCTTTTTCTGGCATGGTGTCTTAAGAACATCTTCCCTGGCTGAACCACACATCCCCAGGGCACCAAGGGAAGGCAGTGCTCCTCACAGCCCTCCAAAAAGCCCACGGTGAGGGTTTAGTAGCACTGTGACAAAGCCCAGCCTAGAGGAAAGGGCCCAGCCATAACAATAACATCTAACTGGCCTCAAGTGTCCCTGAATTTATTATTTATCCGCGTGGCTGGCAGAGCCTGGGAGCTCAGCACGGAGGAAAACTTGGCCCTGGCAGCAAAGCAGGAGACAAACGCCAGCCACCCTGGGAGAGCCCAGGGCATGCAGCACAACAGCCTGTCCCATCCCATGGCCTGGGGTCTGCCAGGAGCAGGAGTTAAGGAAAGAAAAAGCCCAGGGAGGTTTGAGGGTGTCAGGAAGATGATTTTCAAACCTTAGTAGCGAAACGTGCAAGAGGAAAAATTTCTTCCAAGGTTAAGATCTTCTCAAAAAGCAGAATGAGCTTTCGCAAAAAGGAAATGCCATCCTCAATAAATTTGATGCTACTCAGGCACACTTTAATCAGGGCCACACTATTTTATTTACTGCAGTTGTGTTGTCAGCTCCCAGTACCTCTGCAGCAAACAGCCCCTGCAAAAACCAGCAGAGGAGAATATCTGGAGATAGAGGGGCTCTGCAGGAAACTGAAACAGAGACCCAGGGGCTTTAGAGCAGCCAGCAGCAGAGTCCAAAAGACCCTTTTCAAGGCAGCACTGGAAAATGAGCCACGAACAATAAACACATCCAGCTGGAGGAAATAAACACAAAGAGGGGCCTTTACAAACCCACACCGGTGCTCCCTGTCCCAAAAGGCAGCACTGCCAGGATGAGCGCTTCCCAACTGCTCCCTGACCCATCTCCCTGGGCCGTGCTGTTAAACATAGCTCCAGTGACTTCTTCTCCAGGAGGAGCAACAGCAGCAGGCCGGTGCCGAGCCGAGGGGAGGCATGTGGGCAATGTCTGCAGCCCCTGTCCCAGCCCTGCTGCCGCTGCCTCCCGGCTGGATCACGGCGGCTGCCGGGCTTCACACCCCAGCAGACCGGGAGGGTTAAATGCATCTGCTGCTTTATTTGCTCCTCTGGCATGGCTCTAATGCTCTAATCGTTTTTGTACTAGTGCAGGACAGAGCACCACTCCTGTCCTTCCTGGCCATCTCCCAGAAACACTGCCTGAATCATTCCTCCAACTGCTGCTAAAATCCCCCACGGACACACGAGCCGCAGCTGAGCACCGCGCTAACAGGTGAGGCCCAAACCCAGCCAGCACGCCCGTCTCTTTGGACACTTTATGTGGTTTTGCACATCCACATTGGATTAGACTGCAAATGAAATTGGAATTAGCAGGGAATACTGCAAATACCAGACAGGGCTGGGGTGCCTGAAGATGCAGCAATGACCTTGCAGCTAGAAATAGGGGAAGAGTTCAGCTCTCTGCCCTCACATTTGCTTATCAGGGGAATGACAGACCTGTCCAGCACTATCCTTCCTTCTCCAGGGTCTCCCTTCTCCTGTTGATTCAGCAAACCCTGAGCAAGGACCAGCTGAACACCCCTCCAACCCAAGCCATTTTGTGATTCTATGATTCTTGCCATTCTTGGTACTAGGAGCTGTCTAGAAGACCATTAAGCAAAAGTAATTAATCAGTCAATTCTAGGAAAAGAGTGTTCAGCTGAATTCCTCTCTCCTGGAACCTGGCTTTTCCACTCCCAGCCAAATCCCTGCTCCAGCATTCAGCAGGAATCATTTTGTCCTTCTGAAGAAACTTAAAATAATTGTTTGTCTTGGCAGGAATGTTTGCAGTGCTCAGAAGGGATCAAGGGAAAGCTGAAGAAGTGTTTTCGTTAATGGCAACACGGTCCCTTCTGTGCTCACATTGTGAAGGGCAAGAGGACCCAGACCTGACCAGCACACACTTGGGCTGGGACTGGATGACATTTAAAGACCCATTCCAGAATTCTGTGATTCTACATCCTGACTAGGACAGAACTTTCTGGCTTCTCCATTTGACACACCATCTTCATACTCATGTCACCTCTATAGCTGGAGCATCCCTTTCTCCCTGCTCAGTTCCAGTCCATCTCCTTTGTGTCCCTCCCTCTGCCTCCACATTGCATGCAGATACCAGCAAAACTCTGCTACCCTCATTTGCCTGTAACCAGCCCTCAGGACTGAATATGCCTCTCCAGTCCACCTCTCATGCCATTCTCCCTGCCCTCAGTCAAACCCATCTGCCCCATCCCACGGGTGTCCTGCCCTAACAGACAGCTGTACCATTCACCTTCCTTTTGCTCTTTTTTCTCCATCACTCACATGCATGTACCCACTCCACTTCCACTCTGACATCCCTGGGGTGCACAAGCCTTTGCTGCTTTATGATATGGACTCTGCACCTGCAAGGTGCGATCTAAATTGTGACATAAGCATAAATCAACACAATTTGCCTCCTAAAAAAAACACCTCCATACTACTGAAGCAGAAATCCAAAAAGAGAAACCATCCTGACCTTGCAGAGATGCTCATGGGATGCCCCAGGCTTTTTCCTCTCAGTGCCAGCACTTACACGGAAGTGGTAGCACTTTGTACATGCCCAGGCCACTTGGCTGGATAAATCAGACCTTTTCTCCTTCCTTCCACAGAAAGGGCATGACCAGGCCATTCAGCCCAGAGAAAAGCATCCTTTTCGGTGCAGTGCTTTAGGAGCACAGGCCTGGCAGAACTCCCTGCCACCTAACGAGCTCAGCCTTTATGATTACTTGGTGAATTTTTAAAATACCGAAATGTTATCCTTAGCTCTAAATAGCTCCGAGCCACTTGCATCTTTCACTGAGGGTTACTTCCCCTTGGAACAGCTAAAGTGATACTAATCTTTCAGCAGACAGATCTGCAGCTGTCTTCAATAAGATGACAACCTGCTCACCCCAGCCCTGCGTCCGGGAGGATCTGCTCCATCAGCCTCCGGGAGCCGAGTGGGACCGGGTGGCCAGCGGTCATCAGGGCCTGGCTGTGCCAGCCCGCATGGGAGCCCATGGGCTGGGACGAGCCCCTGGGGCTGGCACAGCCCACAGCTGCTCTCTGTTTCCCCCACAGCCCCGGGACGCAGCCGGCAGCTGCCCAGAGCTGGCTCTGAATGGGGCAGAGCAAGCCAGAGCCTGCCGGCTCAAAGGGCTGCTGGAACGAGGATGGCACCACGGCTCAGGGACACTGCACCGGCCTCAGACGGGCAGGTCGGGCAGCTCCTGGCCCTGCTGGAGCCTGTCCTGCCAGCACAGTCAGGCTGGGAGCAGCTCATCAGCAGATACCTTAGGGGAGAAGGGGGATTTGCAGCTGCCAGCTGGACCCTCTCCTTCTCCCCCTGGTTTTCATGGCCACTGCTGCTCTGGGTGCAGACTGGTTGGAGCCCTGAGAAGCAGGAGCAAGTCCGTAAGAGCAGTACAGCCTTGGGGCTATGCCCAAATGCCAGAGATTTATTCCAGCTTCCAGGACACCATTACCAAAGGGACTCAGCAAATGCCCTGGGGACCCTGATTTCATTAGGTACTACGGCAAGATGAAAGGAGCCATGTTATCCCACTGACAAGAGCATCAAAACATCTTTACAGGACATATGCAATCAGGGTCCTTCAACCTTTCCAGCCCCGGTGTGCTCCTGCCTCCCTGCCTGTACCTGCACTGAGTGAGCAGGGGCTGCTCCCTGCCCTGCCCTTGGAATCCCCATTTCCAAGAAAGACCAGGGATGCAGCAGACATTTGTTTTGAGGGAGCCTGCCTGACCCAGAAGCTGCTGCCCAGCCCCAGGCTCTGCTAAACAGACAGCATCCACAAGTGGAGTGTGTTTTACCTGATTGCCTGATCCAGCAGCACTAAAATGGGTCAGAAAGTCTGTGTTTTCACTCTAAGTTTGTTGTTTATTTCAACCAAAAGTTTTAGCAACTTCTAAATCAAACATTTCTTTGATTTCAGCAGTCCAGGCCAAAAGAGTGAGGAACTGCTGCATCTGTTTTGTGGGGGCTTTTCCNAAAAAAAAAAAGAAAAAAAAGCGGATTTTTTTTTTAGGAAATGAAGGCATATTTCTTAAAATATTGCATTTGACCAAACCCCCAATTATCTATCAAAATTCAAAGTAGGAGCCTTTTTCTCCCAGCCCTCTAGGTCTCTGGAGTTGATGTTCACAGATCTGAGGTCCAAGAGAAAGAAGAGAAGGAGCTGGGAGCTGTGAGGGCACCCAGCCCATGTCCCACACTTTAGTGCCTGCAGCTCCCAGGAACCTGTATCCAAGGATGCTGAGAGCACCCAGGCAGATGGGACACCAGGTCCCTGCCAGCCCTCACTGAGGAATCATCAGGCTTTGCAGGAGCAAAATTAAAACCTTGGACTGAGAAAGCCAAAGGGCTCTGGCTCAGCACCAGGATAAACTGAAAAAAATGCCCCTCCTCCAGGAGGAGGGAAGGTTTCTGCATCGCAGGCTTTCTATTTAAATTGGACGTTTTACTTAAATATTATTTCTTTTTGAGATAAGGCTATTTCACATTCCACTGAAATGATGATAACCTCAGAGAAAAGCATGATTGAATTCAATGATTTCAAAGCCCAGCTCCCTGCTGACTGATTCCAAGCATTTGGATGGGAGTCAGAGCCTTCTTGTTCCACGCAGCAGCAGATCAATTGAACGAGAAGCTATAATTTTCCCCAGTCATTTTTGCAGATTAAAGTCACACTTCATTTTTCCCTTTCTGTGTTTGTAAGCTGTTGAGATAAGGATTTCCCACAAGGTCAGAATGAACAGCCCATTAATTCCACTTTCCCTGCCTGGCTGGCTATCTGAATTGTACCCATCCTTAGGGCTGACATCCTCCCATCCCCTCTGTGCTGCACTTGAGGGGATCCCTGCAAGGCACAGCCTCGCTTGCCTCAACCCTGATAACCCAGGAAGCCCTGGAGAAAGCTGTGTGCAGTCCAGCAGATGCCTTCTCCTTGGAGCTACTCAAAGTGCATGTTCCCTCTTACCCTAATAAGGCATGAAAGTGCCTGAGGAAATTCATGTGAGGTGGGTGGAAAACAGATAAAGCCGTGCACCCTCCTCCGGAGTCAGAGCACATCCCGTGTAAGGAGCACGGAGGGCCAAAAATGTGTCAGTGCTGGAACTGCAGCCAGCCGGGACGAGGCTGTTCCGGGAGAGGACTGGAAGAAAGGGGTGAAGGCATCACTCCATCACTCACCCAGTGACACTGAATCCCCCCAGCCCGCAGAGCCTCACACACAGCCCCCCTGTGTGGGGGGACACACTGCGGGGGTCCCGCAGCTGGGGTGGTGTCTGATCGTGGCTCTGGACCCCAGCACTGGGGCTTGCTGTGCCCACGGCCACGCTGGATCAGGAACAGAGAAGAGCTCACCCAAACCCTACAGCCCTCTCCCTGCATGGCTCCCGTGGATGAGTGGAACGAGGACCAGGCAGAGGTTTGAAAACAGCAATATTTCTGCAGAGCTGGAGACTGCTGTGCCACACAGAAAATGGGAGAGTCACAGCCCTGGGCTTTGGTTGCTGCAGAAACAGATGCCAGCAACTGGGTTTCAATTAACCAAGGGTGATGAAACAGGATTATCCTCTTTATAAACACACTGAGCTCTGTGAGAAGTGTCTTTACTGGGACAGCAGGACTGAGGAGTGTCCCCTCAAAGCTGTGTCCTGGCACTCAGCTATAGCAGGAGCTGTGTGGCTGCCCTTGTTTCTCCCTGTCCATGTGCACAGTGACTCTCTGAACCCTGCCCATGGAAGCACTGAGATGCAGATTTCCACTATGGGGGCTGTGGGGCAGCCAGAATCCCTGGAGCAGCCAGAATACCCAGCCATCGAGGAGCTGTGCTCAGCTCGGGCCACTCCACTGCCTCCAGGTGTGGCTGCACCTTGCTAGGAGTGACCCTTCCACTGCACCCCGTGGGGAGGTGAGGGCTATGCCTTGGCCCCCCTGCACCTGCATGCACTTGTCATTTAAGCCCCCTGAGAGGTCAGGCTGTGACATCTCTGATATTCTGTGTCTGATCACACAGCTGCAGAAATTCTGCTCCCAACTCCTGTGTCCCTCCCTGCAAACAGCAGCCAGTAACCCCCCAGTGCTGGGAAAAGCTCTGCCCATCTCCTGCCTGCTGCTGCCTCCTAATTACACACCCAGCCATCACACACGCACACTGGCGCTGTGGAGTCCTGGAGCAGAGAGATTGTGAAGCTGGGAGAGCAGAGGAGGATCAGTTCCTCCCTCCTGTCCTGGCAGGGACTGTCCTGAGCTACTGCTGCTGCTGCCCACTCTCGCAGGGTGGCCATGAGCATCCTGCCCTCCTCCAGCTTTACACCTAAAGGTCTGGGAATGTGCTGAACTCCTGAAGCATCTAACGCCTCTGCCTCTGGCTAAAACCACTTTTTTAAAAAATCCTAAAGCTTTTCAGAGCAAACCTCAAGTCTGATTAAACAGACCTAAAATCCCAGGTCTGAAATCCGCCCTCAGGGAAGCTGAGCTGCACTGTCAGCCCCAGGAGTGCCAAGGCCACCGTGGCCACCAGCCCAGCACTGCACTGCACTGGACACACACCATGACTCACCAGAGAGGTGCCTTTGGCTGCCCACTTTCCCCACCAGCAGCTTGGACCCCCAAGAGCAGTGGGGACAAAGGCAGAGCTGTGACAAATAAGGCACCTTCCGAGTGGGAGCGCGCAGCCGAGCCCCAGCAGCGTGGGCTGCCCCAGCCCCAGCTCTCAGCTGTCACACTCCGGCCACGCTGATAAAGGCCTGCTCTGCCTGCCCTTATTTAGTCAGGAGCCTCTGCTGACTCCAGCGATTTTGGGACGTCATTTGCACCACACACCCGCGTTCCCCAAGGAGACGCTCGCTGCTGGCCGGCCACGCAGCCTGGAAATGCTGAGCACAGGGAGACAGCGGCGACGCTGCCGGGAATGCAGCCAGGCAGAAGAGGCTTGGAAAGTGATACAGGAGCTGTCAAGCGCTCTTGTTATTTGAAGGGAGAGCTAAGATATGCCCCAAAGTCATGGGTACGGATAGAAAACCAACTTAGGCTTCAAAACAAGGCAACAGCTCACACTGTGAACAATGCCTCTGTGTTGGCGGGGGGAAGCCACACCAGTGTGATTCCTGGCACAGCCCAGGCTCACCCTAATGAGCAAACCCCACTGAATCAGGAATTGATGCCCCACACTTCGGAATACAGTCTAGAAATTCCTACAGATACTACATCAAAACAAAAACAAACCCAAAATGTGTTCACTCCGAGTTGCACTCTCCAGGCATAAACTACACAGGGGCTACAGGGCCAGCACACGAGGACAAACTGGTGAAGCCCAGCAGCCATTACAGCCTCTAATATCTTGCTTTCATATTGATCCTGTGACATCTGGCAGATATATCTGAGGTGTTACTGCCAGGACGTGCACCCGTCAAAGGATCTCAGAGCTTGGCCAGACCCGTGCCTTGCAGGACACATGGCCAAGTCCTTCCATTGATTTTAGTCCAAGTCACTGGGAAGCACAGCCATGCGCAGAAGCAGACCATGTCAGACACTGCTGCAGTGGGACAGAGGTGGGATTTGCAGTATTTATACTCATTTTGTCCTTAAAAAGCACCAGAGAGAAGGAAAACCCCAGTAAAAGCTGCCCAGATACTGAGCACACAGATTTCAAAAAATTGAAGGTTCCCCCTGCAGACAGTCCTGCTTTTCCTCTTGCTTTATTTTATTTTTTCATCTGTTCTGAAGAGATGAAAGCCAACCATTTTCATGCTTCTTCTCCCTGTACTTCATGGGACCACCCTCCCCATTTGACAGGCAAACACACACTGCTCCCCAAGGACAAGGAGCATCAAGTACCCAGGGTACAAAGCACCCTATTCTGTACCAGCCCGTGTGCCCAGAAAACTCCAGGGCAGCTCTTTCACACCTCAGGGTGGCCTTGAACCAGCTCACTCATGGCCTGGGGTGGCTGTCCCCTCCTCATAGTCTTCAGCCAGTTTGTCTACTTCAGCTCTGGGGAGGTGAAGCCCCAGCTGTGATCCCAGGCTCTCCGTGTGCTTCCCATCCACCCCAGCGTTTTTGCAAAGGAGTCCCCAGTCAAGGTGGAGGGTGGGAAAGGGGAGCCTGGAGGGACGAAGCAGGTGCCTTCACCTGGCACTGCAGGAACAGCCGTGTCCCGGCTCTGACAGGAGTCCCTTGGGATCACAGCAGGACAAGTCCTGGAGCACCAGCAGTACTGGGCAGAGATAGCAAACACCAGACCGTGTGTGTTACCCCCACATCCCTCCATGGCTACCCCCGGGCAGGAGTAAAGCTGTGTCTGCCAGCTGCCACAGAGGCTGCGGCCCAAGGTGACTTTTCTCTCACGTGACAGCAGCCTGGGTGAGGATTCATACTCCAGCTTCCATCAGCTCCATCCCTCCAGCTGATCTCCAGAGCTGCTGATAGGCATGCCCAGGGTTTTTATCCAACATCCGAGCAGCACCAAGGGGCTTTGCCTGGGGTGAAGCTGGATGGGCTGCTCAGGACAGCACGGCCCCATGCCAAATGATTTTCACTGAAATAATGAAAACCAGAGCTGCTCCCTCAGCTGACAGTGAGATGATGTCCTCAGCTTCTCCCACAACTGGGAAAGCAGCTGCACTGCCAGCCCAGGAGGATTCAGGAGGGAGCTGAGGAGGCCAGGGCAGAGCTGCTGGGGCAGGAGAGGCAGCCAGAGGTATCTGGCTCTGCCCACGGCCCTGGCTGGAACACCCAAAGTGAAACAGCAGGGACAGGAGCTGTGAAGCAGCCAGGTGCCTCAGACACCCTCGGAGCAGAGCTTGGGACAGGGGAGGTTTGGTGACCGCACTGACCCTGTCCCTCTCTGCCCAAAGCTCACGGACAGGACACCCCTCAGTGCTGCTGACGGCCGCCAGCCACGCACCCCAGAGCTCGGCACGTGCCTGGGATTCCTGCAGTACAACTGGCCGAGGCAGCTTCCAGCGCTTGGGCTTGTTTTCCTCGGAATTTCTGTCCCTAAAGAGCCTTTTATGGTGCAAAAGGGAGAAATCCGGCCTTCTCCTGGCATTTCACCCCCAGACAGCAGAAGGCTGGATGTTAGGGCAGTTTAGTTCTGCAAGGGGCTCCCCCGAATGCCACAAGCAAATGAAACTCAAACATCCATGTACAGCAGCACAGGTGTGCCGGGGTAGTTGGGAATTTGCACAGCCCACCTGCTGTGTCCTGATAACTAGTGCCTAGTAATAATCTCACATACAGAAATGCCGTATCTTCCCCCAGGAAAGGATAGGTGTAGCCTCAAAGGCATTTTTTTGGGTAAGGGACACACTGCCATCTGAGGAGAAAGGTCAAGGCTCCATCTAGAAAGCTCCACCTCACAGTTATGAGCTCAGGCAATGCTAATGATAGTGCAGCCCTTCCATAAACTGTAATAATCCATTTTCACAGTCTGTCTGCAATTACTCTGCCCTGGGTGTGGAAACTGAGGCAAGGTTCAAGGCCAAAGCAAAAGTTGGTGGCAGAGCTGGGGTTTAAGCTAAGGGCCTTCTCCAGGGAAAAGGATGTAGATTTACTCTCTACTGCAGATCTGAGGTGAAAGTAGGAGGGAAGAGGGCATGAGTTTGATTTGCAAAAGGCATCAGGTAGAGAGAGTGGCTCTGCCCTGAGCAACACACACCAGGAACAAACACTGATGGAAACACTGAGTTATAGTTTACAGGACGGGGAGCCTGAATTCCCCTCTCCCAGCGGGTCCAGCTCAGCTGGAAGCAGTGCCACGGGAACAGGACTGGGGTTCCGCACTGCCAGCGAGCACAACAATCCCTTCCCTGCCCAGCAGCCACACCACTGCAGGGTCTGCTGGCTGAGGACTCCCTGGAGGAAACCAGCTTCCACTCTTATTTCCTCCAGCTCCAAGGTTTCCTTAATAGGAAATTATTCCCCGGCCGCACTGGGGAGGGATGCAGTCCCCCGCCAGGGCAGCGGGCGCATTCCAGCCCCTGATTGAAAACACTGCAGAGCCGCTTTTGATCCAAAGTGTAAATAGTGTATAATAAAAAGAGGTTTGTGTAAACCAGCCAAGCTCTCGGGGAGCAGCGTTTGCAGCTCCAGCCTCCTTATTCACGCCGTGGCCACACGCTTTTCCCGGGCACGGCAAAGCTGGTGTCAGGCTGAGCCTGCCCTGCCAGGAGGATCCAGGGCCCCACGCAACCCCAGCCTGTTATTTTTATCCTAGCTGGCCCTGCCCGGAGCTTCACTTGCAGTCCTGCTGGGTTTTCTCCACCAGTCCCTGAGGCAACTGGGTTTTGTTAAAAAAAAAATCAATCATGCTCCCCACAAAAGTTTGGAGATGAAATGGCCACCAGAAGAGTAAAGCAAGGGTTTCTCCAAGGAGCAGAATGGGGTTTGGGAATAGGTGTCCTCGTTTATTTCCCCCCTCTACTTGATAATGAAGTAACTGGTAATTAAACAGGAATTAAAAGGAGTCAGACAGGACAGCCATGGAGTCACAGCCACTGCCCAGCAGCTGAGCAAAGCCTGTGCAAGGTGAGGTTTTCTTGGAGAGACCAGGTGAAACCTCAGGGGCTGTTACAACCACATTTCCCCAAGGAAGAGGAGAGGAGCAAAGGCTCCAGCCCTGCCTCCCAGATCTCTGTTCTCTGCCAGGTCAGTCTCTGTCAGGTCAGGCAGGAACGCTTCAGGGGGAGCATGCTGCCAACACAGCTCCGACACAGGCAGGGATGTGAGCTGGAGGAGGAGAATTTCCCCTGCCCTTTCCAGGCAGACCTTGAAGCCACTCTTATTTCCTCTCTCCTCCATCCCAGGAGGGACAGTGGAGTGATTACACTGAGCTGCTAAAATTGACAACCCTACTGCATCCCACAAACTCCCCACACAGCCACGCCGGGGGCTCCAGGGCCAAGCTGTGTTCTGCTGCAGCCCCAGTTTGTCTGGGACATGTCTTGCTGCTCATGAGCTTGTTGGATTTATCACCATCAAACCCCACTGTTTCCCATGCTGCCCCATCAATGCCCAGCAGCTCTGACAGCCTGGCACAGCATCAGGATGCTCCCCATCCTGCTGAGTGCCAGGGCTGGTAACAGTTCCTGCTGTCCAGCACCTCCGCTCTGGACCAGGGCTGCAGGGGGACAGGAGAGGGGATGAGAAAAAGGACAGCTCCTGAACACAAGGGATGGGGACCATCACCACGGAAACCTGCGTGTTGGAGCTCCGAGCACCCACCTGGATGCCGCAATCTCTGATTTCTGCCGGGCGATGGCCGCGGCCCTCTGAGCCCCCTCCACGCTCCTGTCCACCTTCTGCCGGATCTTGGCGCTCTTGAGGGGTATCACACGCTTCTTCATGCCCTTGACCAGGACATTGTGGCGGTACTTGCCCTCCTCCTTCTTGCCGTCGGGCAGCGTGGTGCAGCCGTAGCCGTGCCGCAGGTTGTCCAGCCACTCGCCCTCGTACTTGAGCCCGCTGGAGCGCTCGCTGACGCCGAAGCCGGCGCGCTTGTCATTCTTCCACTCGCCCATGTAGGTCTCCGTGGTGGTGGCGTCGATGTCGGACTCGAAGGGGGTGTATTCCTCACCCTCGGCGCCCTCGCCCAGGCTGACAGTGGAGGTGGCGTCGCTGGCAGCCGAGCTGATCCCACTCTCGCTCTTGAGGAAGCTGACGCGGCTCTTCTGGCTGGCCAGGGACGACTTGGAGTCGGACTTCTTCAGCTTCCCCAGCAAGGAGCCCCTGCGGAAGAGCCCCCCTTTCTTGGGCTTGCCGGCCTCGGCGTCCGCGTAGAGGCTGAGGGCGAAGCCGCCGCGGGTGATGGTGGGCGAGAGGGGCAGGCTCTCGGGGTTGGCGGCGGGCGAGTCCTGCTGGGGCAGGGTGCCGTTGCTGTGCTCGCTGCGCAGGGAGGACAGCGAGGTGCGCAGCGGGGAGCGCACCACGGAGGCCATGCCGTAGGGCACGCTCTGCCGCACGCCGTAGCCGTGCCGCATGCCGTTGGTGAACTGGCCCTGGTACGTGCCTGCGGGAGACAAGAGCGGCAGCGTGAGAAAGCAGCTCGGTCCTGGGCGAGCAAAGGGAGCTGAGCTGTGGGGTTGCACTGACCCCAACCCCGCTGGTGCTCACCCGCATGCAAAAGCATCAGTGCCTAGGGAGCAGAGGACTCCGGCCCAAGAGGCTCTGCTGGCAGGTGAGAGCTCGTTGGAAAGGGACTGAGGCACCAGGGGACACTGGTGCAAACCCAAAGCCACTTACTGTATGGGATCTGGATTTGCATCCAGAGCAGGGAGCAGGAGGCAGCCCCGAGGGGTGGAGTTTGGGCTGTGCAGAGGGTGGCAGCAGCCCCAGCGGGCATATGGGCTGCAGTGGCACATCTCTCCTTGGCTTGGTGACAGTGCCTTTCAGCCTGTTCTGCAGGCTGCCAGGACCCACTCTAGACCCCTGAGTCAGGATCCCACATGTCCATTGTCTGCCCTGGTACCTGAAGCCACATCTCCTTGGCGCTGACGTACAGCTTCTCTGAGTTCCCAAGATCAAGGCTTGTGCCACACTGCACAAAGCAAGAGATGGGCAAAAAATGGAGGAGAGAAGCGGCTCTGTGTGGGGTTCCTTCAGCTCTGCCCCAAAAAGCACCACCCCACCACACTGCTCCAGACCCAGCTCAAGAGGGCAGACGACGATGGGAGACACAGAAAGGATCGTGTTCACCATGCCCAGGGCTGCACCGTGGGTACAGGACCCTGCTAAGGACCAGCAGGACTTTGGCAGTGACACCTTGAAAGACTGGGACACTGCTCCTCTCCAGACCCCCTGACCCCAAAGGTGAGCACATTTGCAGGCTCCAGCAGAGTGGAGACCCCCACTCTGACTTTTCTCACCAGGATGTCAAGGGACTTAAATCAGCTGCATCAGAGGCCCCACAAGAAAAGCTCCTGGGAAGGGCAGGGGGCTGGTGAGGCAGCAGACAGCCTTCACCCACAGCACCCACCACACCAGCACAGGGAGGGTCAGAGCATTCCCGAGCCCTGTGGATTGGGATGGGATGGGATGAGCCTGGGATGAGCCATTTTCCCAGCCTGGCTCTCATCAGCCTATTGATGCAGTTGCCTCAGAAACCAGCAAACCGCCCAAAACAAAGGCAGCATTCCACTCTGCTCCTGGCATTACAGGTCCTGGAATGGGCCACCCCAGCCCAGACCAGCACCCTGTGGAACAGAGGCTGCCAGCAGCCCTCTCAGCTTGGGGCACAGGCAGAGGGTGATGGGGGAGCACAAACGCCTTTGGAAAGGCCACTCTATTCCTTTACTCTGCCAGGTGCTGCTTCATGTAAGCGAAGGGTCAACCCTGCTGGGGGTATTTTCACAGACATCTGTCCTAAACCTGGTTTGCAAAAAGCAGTGACCTAACAGAAGACACATGATTTTGGGAGAGCAGGCACTCCCACGGTCCTGGGGAGGCTCAGCCAGGGCTGGGCTGAGATGGAAGGGGGTGACCCATCTTCAAGGCATTAATCTCCCCCCTCAGACACTATTACTGAGCCCAGGGATGACCCTGCTCCCCAAGGAGCAAATCCAGTTCCTTCTTTGGCGATTGTGGGAGTGCATATTTTACAGTCTCCCAGGCCACTTCTGCAGCATAATCTCTCCTCCCAAGCTTCAGGTTTCGTTGAAATCCTCTTTGGACCCGCCTGTAGAGTGTTAACTTACAGTGCCGAGGGCCAGGAAAGACAAGAAGTGCCCGAGTGAGCAGCAGCTGCTGCCCCGGGTGAGCTGCCCCCAGCCAGCCCCTGCCCACCCTGCGACACAGAGGATTTTGGGGTCCCCATAAACAGTTGGTCTCCCCTACAAAAGAAGTAGGGATTCGCATAGTACAGAGTATCTGCAGACTGCAGCCAGCCATGGGGAACCATCTGCCAGAACAAGGGGCCATTGCTCATTTTCTTGGAAGAGCTTGAAGCTCTGAGAGGGAAAAATAAGGAAAAGTAAGCATGGGTTTGGGCATGAGCCTGGAGTCGAAGACCATCACTGGAGATCCCAGGCGCCTGGGCGTGTTCCTCACTGTACTCCCAAATCCCTGTCCGTAAAATGGTGATGAGTCTTCCTAGAGCAAAGTAAAGTTATAGAGACCCCCATAGTGCCCCATGTCCCTCCCTGGTGAGGTCAGTGCTCCTTCCCACCCGCCCAGCCAGCGAGCAGGGCTGACACACGATCAGGGTGACACTGGAGACCTTCTCCTAGGATGGGAACAACTTCACACGTATCAGGCTGCAGCTGATAATGCCGCCATGTTAATTCCCTGGAAAAGGAACTCTGGAAAACTCTTGTGGGTTAAGGGAGTTCAGCCACTCCTCAGGGGTCAGATCAGAGCAGCTGCTGCACTCCAGCAAATCCCCAGCCCCCCTGAACAGCACCAGAGCCAGCTGGGTGGGAAAAGCCACATGGCACCATGGGTCTCCAGGGAGCAGGGACGGGGGTGCCACCCTCCACACAGGGCTCAACACCAGCTCTGCGGGCTGGTCTCTGCTCCCTGATTTCAGCCTGTACAGCACAAGCAACATCGTCCCTGTGACCAGAGCTGCCAACTCTGCCTGGAGGAACGGAGGGCACCGACACGGTGCTGCCCACGGCTGTCCAGCCAGGGCGGGGGTGAGCAGGCACTGCCATGTCCCTGTCATGCTGCCATTCCCTGCCCGGCTGAGGCTCTGTGCCAGGGCAGGGCCATAAACCAGCCCTGGAGAGGAGCCAGAGGCTGCAGGGAGCGGCTGGAGGCGCCGGCGGCCGTGCGTCAGGGCACGCAAGGTTTGAGCAGAGCCAAGCCCTGCCTCACCAACACGGCCCGGTGCCATCAGTTCAGGAGAAAATGGGGCTGTGCAAAATCTCTCTGCAGCAGGGCTGCACAACCCCGAGCCACCACCACACCCCAGTACCAAAACAGCCTGGGCAAGGGGGGACGGGCAGCGCACAGAGCTGTCAGCCAGGCTGCCACGAGCTCACAGGCATCTGAGGTTCTGCAAAAAATAATTTAAAAAGCAATGGATGTGGAACAAATAAATCTCTATTTAGGTTGAAAATGGGACAGAGACCACTTCCCTGCTTCCCCAGCCCTGGTGATTCATCAGGGTGGGACAGAGTCACATCATGCCATTGGGGTGTGATTACTGGGGGACAGGACCCCAGTAATCCTTTATTGGCTGCATTTTTACTTGTCCTAATGACAAAAACCACTGGCTCCTCTGCAACGCCCAGGGATACAATTCATCACCTCTGCACAGCCCCAACAAGGGGATGCTGCCTGGGTAAATTCATAGGACAGGACTGATGGAAATGACATCTCTGCAGCCTTCACCTCCAAACACTCCAAAGGGGTGGGAGCAGCCTCTGCTTCACCCCAGCAGCAGGATGGGATGGTGCATGCCTGCATCAAATGCAAAAGCGTCAGCTCGCGGTGCCCTCCGGCCCGGCAGCAAGATCCCACCCCAGCAGTGACACACTTCCTCTTCCCAGCCTGTCTCAAGGCTCCCATATAATTAGTGATGAATGTAAATAATACAAACAACCATGTAAATAATGCAAACAGCTCAAATCGCATCCCTGCCCTACAGTCCCCTGCTGTCACCCAGATACTGCGATGACAGGCGGGTTAGAACTCAGTGTAAGTGGCCAGGGACATTCAAACAATGCACAGCACCATGTGCAGCACAGGCCAGCAAAAAACTGAGGGTTGCTTTTTGGTGCCAGCAGTACTGTCTGATGGGTTCTGCTGGAAAAGAAAGGCAAAGAAAACCACATGGAGAGGTAAAAAATTTCACTATATTAATTCATGGGTCACACTCAGCCAGGCAGGAGCTTTGCTACAGAGGCAGCAGACAAAAGCCAGCACCATCATGGCTCTCCCAGGCCCCTTTCCTCCTTTCCCAGCCACAATCCCATGGATGCTGCTCCTTCTGTCCCTGTCCAGGCCCCTTTCCACTGCACTTGCCCTGCCACAAGGAGGAGTTGTGCTGCTCCATATCACTCATTTCATCTCCCCAGTAAAGCACTTCTGCATTTCTTTTCCCCTCTTCTGTGGTCTTGTGATCCCTGACTGGTCTAATTGTTTCCCCGTGGTTAACTGACCCCGCTGCTTTCCTTAGCAGCCTAGAGAACAAACTGCAGTATCAAAAATAAGTTTGTTTTAGGCTGCTGTGATCGCAAGTGAGGTTTTTTCCCCCGATATAGATACATATAAGCAGTTATTTGTACAGCAAAGACAGGCTTTGGGCTGGATCATGAGTATGCAGCACAATTCCCCATTAGCAGTGAGAAAGACTTGACTCAGGGTTTTGACTCACAGTCAAATGCACAAAAGTATCCAAAAAATGAGGCCTTCCTTGCAGCATGGACAAAACTCGCCAGGCAAAGCCAAATAACTACATGTTTACTCATGGCTTATGTTGCAGAACAATGAGTTCCTTCATGCTATGCCTTCCACAACCCCACTCACTGTCTGCTTCAGCCAGAGCATTCTGCCCCTCTGAAGGGCTCTGAGCTCTTCCCTGGTGACAGCAGCACACACAAGTATATCCAGCTTGGATATCCAAAGAAATACATCAGAATGTCACCCAGCCACACCAGGAGCTCTGAACCCCTCGGCTGATTTCAATCCATGTTACAGAAGGCTCCTTAAAGCCATCAGTCTACCCTAGCTTTCACAGAAATAGGCTTTTGGTAGTGAGAAGAAGCTAATAACCCACACAGTGCCTAGGCCAAACTGCACCATGACCCTGGTTCTTATTAGACACCAAAAATTTACACGGGATTTCAAAAAGCTTCACTCCTGATTTGGGCTTTTTTTAACCACCAATCTTGGCCAGACACAAGATTCAAACACAGACACCCCATAAGTATATTTTAAAATGTAAATTTTTATGTATGTCTATATATATATGTATATATAAAAAGTTAAAGTCTATTTTAAAACATGAGAATCAGCTACATTTCCCTGAAATCTGCAAGCAGCCCAACCATGACCTAAAGTTTCTGACGGCCTGGCAAGAGCTGCACATTCCCAGAGCCCTTTTCCTCATGTGGCTGGCTTCCAAGGGGCTTGGGAATCGTGTCCCCTATTCGAGGGACGGCAGATATCCAAAGCCTTTCCAGATGTTTATCTTGGCTACCTCAAATTCAAACATTAACAGGTCCCATTAGCAGTCTGGCCACATCTGGGTCTTGCAGGTGGTTACTGTGTGCAGGTGAGGAGACAAAAGAGGAAGAGGTCCTGCAGTGAGACCATTCCATCCCTGTCCTGCAGCTGTGATGCTGGATGGTGATCCCTGGCTCTGGCTGCAGTTTTCTGCATGTTCCTGTGCCATCAGAGAGGCTCACGCGTTGAATGTACAGCTCAGCTCAGCCAGGGTGTGATGAGCCAGCACACGGAGCAGCCGCTGGGCACCCCAGCACAACCCTCGTGAGCCTCGTGGGGCTGAGCTCAGTGTTTTGGCAGGGCACATCTTCACGGATCAGGGCTAAACTGCCAGCCTCGAGTGGCACCAGGGGTCATGCAGCTGGCACGTTCTTGGGTGTGGGACAACACCCCAGGGAGCGCTGTGCTGACAGAAGCAGGATATTATATATCCAGACAGGAGAAAGCACTGGCTCGTCTTTCCCGCTCTTCTGTCCCAAGCTTTCAGTCCAATATCTGATCAAACCCCTACGGCAAGTCTTACCACTTGAAATTCTCCCCCAGAACATCACCTGGAATTCCAGCAGCCCTTCACCTTTAGAAGGATTTGTATTTTGGGAAGCAGCAAGGAAGCAACTGTGCGAATTCAAAGGAGACCTTGACATCTCCAGAATGAAATTCCCAACGGCAGCCGCTGCTGATTATGGTTACCTGATTGCTTTACTCATCAGAGCACATCTTACATGTCACCTACACGTCTTACGGCCTCTCGTGAAGGTTCTCTGCACCGAACTGGCCACGCAACCTCCACCTGTTAAACCATTCCATGGCTACGGGACAGAGAGGGGAGAAAATTTAAGGAGCTGGAGGGATGTGTCAGTTCATGTCTGTACCTACAACATCCAAGGGCACAAGGAAGATGGGTCAACTTCAAGACTGTATTCCCAGGCTTAAAGTTAGCCACAAACCCACACAACTCATTGAGAAATATTTATGAAAAACATAGCCCTGAAAGCCAGTCTTGAATTAGTCCATTTTTCTAAAGCCTATAAATGTGATGCTTTTCATTCTGAAGATTTATATTATTATAGTTATTTTGCTTTATAAACTAACTCCAGTGCCTGTCCTAGATAAATATAGATGCAATTTTGATCCATATTTTGAAGGGTATTTCTTTCAAATCACCCTCTCTATTTAGCTATCCTAAATGTGGCAGCCCGGAACATTACAGTGCTTAAGAGCTACAAAATTACTTGCACAGAAATTCTTGCAATGTTTCTAACCCAGAATTGCCACTAATGCAAGAACACAATTAGACCGAGCATTTACAGAGCACAACAAATATCTGACTACGTGGTGCAGTTGTGCAGTAGCAGGGTTGAAAGCTTCCAAATAACCAAAGGGGTTTATTTTGGGGAAAGGCGTGTGGCCACATATTCTAAACAGCTTAGATAGACTCAAAACTCTCTGGCAAAGCAGATGTGCAGGCAGCCTGTCAGAGGCATGCAGGCGGTGTTTAATGCACAGGGAAAGCGTGCTGTGATGCTGTGGGTGGCTTATATCCGACACGAGAACATTCACAGCTCGCTGCCTGGTGAGCGAGCACACGGCTCGCTGTGGTCGTGCACCAGCTGGGACTTTCCGAGTTGGTTCAGCCAGAAGCTGCAATAACCAGTCCCTGTGGAACCAGGAGTCAAAGACTACACAAAATCAAGTTGGTTGGTGTTAACTACCCATACAGACACTTAAGAGCAGCTTGGGGCAATGCTCCTGCTGCTCCTCCCTCACGGCTGCAGACAGTGAGCCGCGGGTGCTGCATCCAGCCGGGAAAATCGGGGCACGCACCTATTGATGAGATGGTTGCACCCCAAGCTCCCCTTCTTGACTGAAGCACCCCAGTAGCTCACTGTAGAACACTGCCTGTCTACGTCTCACTAGTAGGGACAGGACCAGGTCACCTCTTTAGCAGGGACAACATGCAACCTCTGTTGTCACAGGCTGGGTATGACGCTGTTCATCGCCCTCCCATTCCCCCCGGAGCCACCCTTACCTCCATCAGCGTAGGTCTCGGTGCCGTAGCCATCCTGCAGGCCGTTGTTCCACGTACCCTCGTACTTGGCTCCGCTGCTCATGCTCTGCCTCGCGCCATACCGTCCCTTAAAGCCATGGGTCCACTCGCCTCTGTAAACCCACCGTCCTTTGGTCTCGATTCCCAGGCCGTGCCTCTTGCCTTGGGACCAGTAGCCTTCGTAGGTGTTGCCACTGGGCCACGTGTATATGCCCACCACCTCGAAGCCGTAGTTCCAGGAGCCCGAGTACTCGCCCTGGCCCTTGGGGCCGGTGCAGATGCCATGCCCGTGGGCTTTGCCCCCTTCCCAGCCCCCGCAGTAGGCGCCTCCATCATCGAAATCAAACCTGCCACCGCTCATGGTGCCCTCCGGTGCCCCTCAGCCGGGCAGCGTTCCCAGGGGCAGCGCTCCGGGGCTCCCGCATCCCCGGAGGGAACGGGCTGGGCGCCGGGAGCAGCCGCTCCTGCCTCGCCTGGCCCGGCCGAGGGGCTGGGGCACGGGAGGAGAGAGAAATTGGAAGAGAGGGAGGGGAGAGGGGCGGGCCGAGCCCCAGCCCCCCCGTAGGGGCAGCCGCTCCGCGCCGGTACCTGCCCCGCGGGCACGGGCACGGGCATGGGCCGCCCGGGGAGCCGCCCCCGCGGCAGAGGGAGGGATGGGGGTCCCGATCCCCGCGGCGGAGAAGGGATGGGGGTCCCGA
>VZRQ01008724.1:84332-110666 GCA_013397975.1 Machaerirhynchus nigripectus | reverse complement strand
GGCTCTGGCACACAGCAAAGGCTCCTGGGCTCTGCCCCTGTACAGGCTACGTAACAACCAATAGGCAGAAATTAATTTGTGCTCTCCAAAAATAATTGAATACCTTTAAAGAGCCATTGCTGCGTCTTTCCATGAAGGTTCGAGGCAGGCAGGACACCTTCTAAGCATTTTAAAGCCAGTGTCCATCACTGTGGCTATTTATTACACATCTGCCATATCTAAAGCAGTCAAAAAAAAAAATAATCTCTGCTGAAAAATATTCTTAAGCAGCCGCAGGGGTTGGAGCTGCCCCGGATTGCCGAGCTGGCAGGCAGGCAGGCAGCAGACAGGAGCCTCGGCTGCTGACTCCTCTGTTGAAGCGATGCCTGCACGTTTCCGTGGGAGCCCCGCCACGAGCGGGGACGGGCTGCGAGCCCACCCCCAGCCCCGGCGCCGCTGCCACCACCCTCTGCTGTGACCCCGCGCCCACCGCCCCGCGCTGCCCACCCCGGCCGGGGAGCTGGAGCTGCCCCGGGAGTGATGGGCTGGCAGGAGCCCATGTGATGCTGGGCTAGCGCCGCTCGCTCCCCGTCCCTCTCCCGCTCGCTCGCTCGCTCGCTGTCATGGCGACTCCCAATAATGTTACTCCCACCAACTGCAGCTGGTGGCCCATCTCGGCGCTGGAGAACAACGCGGGGAAATCCACGGAGGGGGAGGAAAATCACGACCCGACAGACCCCGCTCTCAAATCCCAGGACAGACTGGTTTTGTACCACTGGACCCAGTCGTTCAGCTCACAAAAGGTAAAGAAAACAATCGCTGGGCCGGGCTCCCGGACGAGAATCACCTCCAGTTCCCAGGGCATCCCCTTGCCTCGGCAGGATGGATGCGCTCGGGGGAGAGCGAGGGGCTCAGCCCCGGGGCTGGCCGGGGCAGGAGCGTGCGGGCAGGCAGATCTTTGTGCCTTTTAACAGCATCTGCCTGGGGAGGGATAGGGATGGGGATGGGGATAGGGATGGGGATGAGGAGGGGGGCCTCAGCCAAATCTTGCCTTTGCTTTGGGATCACTGGCTTGCACCAGGAGCCGCCTCGGCTTTGTGCTCGCTCCCAGCCCAACACTGGCGTGGCCGGGAGCGCAGACAAAGGCAGAGCCGGGCCCGGGACCACCCTGCTGCTGCGAGAGGGAGGCAGCCCCGAGCCAGGCTGGTGCCCGGGAGAGGATCCCGGACCCCAGCACGCAGCGATGATTCACCCCTGACACTGCAGCAGTGCCCTGGAAATTCTATTCTCGGGCTGCCCCAGCAAAAAATCCCGTTTTCCAGACAACAGTAAATGCTCATTTTGCAGCACAGCAGCTGTGTAGCAAACCCAACCCTCTCCCCCGGCCCCAAACCCCCCATCATCCCTAAGCCATTAATACCATATGGAGAACGGGCTATTCGGAGGGGTGGGTGGCGGAACACCAAGTTCCCCGGTGCCAGGGCCTCCCCGAGCTCCACAGCCCGGAGGGAAGGCCGGGGCAGAGGTGCCCGTTCCTGCGTGCAGACACAAAGGAGGGAGGATGCCCAATGCAGCAGGGTGGCTGCACATGGTCGGCCCCGCCGCCGTGGGCAGCGCGGGGCTGACGGGCTCCGGATCCGCACTGGCGAGGGATGCTCGTGCCCGGCTCCCCCCGGCACCCCGCGCTCGCTGTTATTTTTTGTCTCGCTCGTTTGGCACACGGGAGGGAGCGGTGGAGGCGCTTCTTCGCACAGGGTTTCCTACAATCGACCTCGCTCTGCGGGGCAGGGCACAGGGCAGGGGATAGGGCAGGGGACACGTAGAGCCACCGCACCTGCTGGGAGCGGCACCGTGACAGGCTTTGTTTTGAAGTCACTTGCAAGGAAAGAGCACTTCCTGGCGTGATGGACATCGCAGGGTGGGAGCAATGGAGGCTCCCCAGGACCCCCGTGCACAGGGGTTTTTTTCTCAGAGCAGGCTACAGACAAAGCTTTTCCTACTCTGCCCTGGGAGCTGCTCGGAACCACCCTCCACGGGCACAGGGCTGTTTGTGGGAGGGATTCTGAGTCCCACCAGGACCTGGCCTTGTCTGCAAAGGAGTTTTTGGAGTTTTACACAAGATGACACATATGCTCCCGGTGTAGAGAGTGGCTGGGGGGTCCAGAAATGTTTCATCACCCCTGTCTGGGATCTCTCTTTGGGGTGCTGGCAGGGGCTCCCCTTGCCCTCAGGCACTGGGTACCCTGGGCTGCCTCATGCCCAGCAGCTGCCTCCTGCCAGGCCTTCAGCCTCAGCTCCTGATAGCAGAACAGGGAAGCACAGGGAGCTTGGGGCTGGATATCCCAGGTGGTACTGCCTGAGGTTTATTTATCAGCTGGGAAGAAAAGGCCAGGAGCGAGTTGCAGTTGAGGGACCCAGGCTTTCTCTTGTTTGACTTTAAAAGAAAATTTAACTTGCCAGTCCTGTGAATAATTAATGACTGGGAACTCTGAAGTACTCACAGAAATGCTTATATATGTTAAATTGTATTTTTAGCTGCTGCTAGTTGGATGAAAACAAGTACTTTTCCCTCATTCAGTGGTTCTGTAAATCATGGCTTTCTCACATCCCCCGTGGGCTTTTTTTTTTCATGTTTGACATACTTAGTTCATAGTAGTCAGGTTTTATAACCCAGAAGCCTAAAATGCCATCCCTGAGTGCATATTCAACACGGGCTCACGCACAGAGCAGTGCAGCAGGATCAGCCCTGAGGGCCAGCAATTGGGGTGGGGATGGTGATGGTGTCCCACATCCAGCCCCACTCCTGCCTCCTCCTGCCCCTTTGCAAGGCTGGACTCATCTCTCCCACCCCTGAGATGTGTGGGTTCCACCCCCGCAGTGCTGCTGGCTGGCCCAGGGCTGGAGGAGGGCAGCGGCATAGGAAGGGGGAGGCAGCAGCTTTGACACAAGAGGTGTGAAGGTGCTGGGTGGTGCCCTCAAGCTGATGTCAGCATGGAAGAGGAGGAGGAATGCTGTGCGGGGTCACAGGGGCTACCTGAAACTTCCCATGGAACAGAGCCTTCTCCCTGCTCAAAATGTGCTGGTAAAGCCAGAGTCCACTCCTGAGAGTGGGACATACCTGAGTCAGCATCCAGGTCTCCGTCAGCCAGACAGCAGGACTCACTGGGTGCACGTGCAAGGCATAACATTGCTGCAGCCTCTGCTTCCTCCTCTTCCTCCTTTTCATCCTCAGGTATGTGCTGGGCTATGCTGGGATCCACAGCAGCATCACGCATTCCCCCCAGCTGGGGAGCTCCTGCCTCCCTCCACCCACTGCTGAGGGATTGGCTCTCAGCCCTCCAGCTCCTCTGCCTGTCACACAGGCCACCAGCAACCAGGGAGGATGGTCCATGATTCTGAAAAGACAGGATGGGTTTGAGTATCCCCTCTCTGCTGTGAAAACAAATCCTTTCTTGGCTGCCTGGATTTTGCAGCTGTCCCATGGCAACAGCTGCTTGGCAGGGCAAGCATGTGATCCTGGCACATCACTGTGCTTATGCTTTGGGGAAGGGTCTGGGGGTGCAATGGGGTAGGGGGGAGTGGGGGCCAGTTCGGTGCGTGGGGCTGAGCCCTTTCTCCCCGGCTTCTTGCCCCAGGTGCGGCTGGTGATCGCAGAGAAGGGGCTGCCCTGCGAGGAGCGGGACGTCAGCATGCCCCTGATGGAGCACAAGGAGCCCTGGTTCATGCGGCTCAACCTGGGCGAGGAGGTGCCCGTCATCATCCACAGGGACAACATCATCAGCGACTACAACCAGATCATCGACTACATGGAGAAGAACTTCACAGGAGGTAATGCACGGGTGGGCTGTGCCTCGGAGGAAATTCATGTCTAGACCAGATGCTGTTTGCTAAATGAGTCTACTTTTTCCTTTAAAGTTTCATCTTCACCCCAGAAGATCAGCAAGCCATCAGCCCTCCCCAGACTTCTATGTTTTCCCATAAAATTGAAGAATTTCCAGCAGAAATCCCCTGCTGGAGGGCTCTGAGGGGTGTGGTGGCTCAGTCCCCCCTTTTTCTGTCCTGGAAGTCATGCTCCCAAACCAGACAATTTCTCTCAGTCCCCATGGTGCATGGTGACATCTCACTAAAGTCCCCTCTGGGGCACAGCCCATGGGAACACTTCAGACTTCAGGCACATTCGTACTTTGGCCCTGGGTAATTGTGTAAAGGGGCTGTAAGGGCTCTGCTGAGAGAAGGTGGGTTTAAGCCGTGTGCTCCTGTCTCTCTCTCCCCTTCCTCGAGGATTCCTGGGCCACTGGCCACGGGCAGGGGACCCTGCTGTCCCTGCTGCTGTGGTGCCTCAGAGAGAAGAGCCTCTTTAAAGTGAAACACAGCCAGCGGTGCTGAGGACCATGGGAGGATGATGTGACACAAACCCAGAGGAAGGGACAGCCAGGAGAGGGAAGCTCATATTCCCCCGGAGCAGGGCTGCAGCCAGTGGCCTGCTGAGCCCAGCACCAGGATGCCGAGACAGAGCTCGAAGTCAGCTTTGCTCAGCAGCTGGGGTGAGCGGCCTCTACCCAGCATCTCACACCCTTCATTCCCCCAACCCTGGGGGCTGCTGGGCTGGGACGCCCACCATGCAGGCTTCAAAGCTGGGCAGGGATCTCAGGCTGTGCCATCACGATGTTCGCCCCAGCATCCATCCCCCTTGCAACAGAGACATCAAAAACATCTCAAAATAGCTCCCGAAGCAAGGGCGCCTTGCCAGCTCAGCTGCTGTCCTCTCCCGGCCCCGCCACTGTGCTGCTGCTCTGTGGAGGCACAAAGCTCACTCACCAGTGGGGCAGCAGGGATGGGGCCCATCAGGAGAATCCCACACTGGCAGCTGCTTTCCTGCCTGGCAGCAGCCCCAGCACCAAGGGGCATCAGGGAGTGTCGGTCCCTGCACCACTTCAGCTGGTCCCTGTGAAGGGCAGGTGGTCTGACATATGTGACAACAGGCTGTCCCCAGCAGGAGGGGGACACAGAGCTGTCCGAGTGCTGGGAAACTCCTGTCGTTGAGATTTTCCAGCCAGGTGCAGTTTCTTACCTTTTCGCTGAGAAATGGAGAGGGGAAGCTCCAGGGAAGAGGGCCCAGAGCATCACTCCCTGCTCCGTGCTCTGCTCCATCCTATTGCCCAGCCATGCAGCTGCCAAAAGCATTACCAGGACGTGGCAGTGCTGATCTGAGGGGGAATCAGCCACCTTGCAAATGTGTAGAGTTTGAAAAGACCTTTACAAGGTATTTTTACTGAGTTATGTTTTCCCCTGGGCTGAGAGCATGGCCTTTTTCAGCTGCTTACACACACTGGGAGCCAGCAATCAGTAAAGGGTTGTGTGTGGAGAAATGTTTTCCTTTCCCCAAAATAGCATGAGTAGTGCCAAGAAGCCACATTTGAGGGTGCTTCTCACTAGGGCACTGCCCAGAAATCACTGATGAGTTGATGAGGGCAATGTTCCCCCCTGGGCCAGTGTGTCCTCCATGGTCTGCACCCCCTTGCACAGCCCATCACTTGCTGCTATATGCAACAGCAGCCCCTATGTGCAGGTTGCTGTGGCATGTAAAGGCAAGTCAGGCACCACCCCAGTGAAAAACCTCCCTGGGATGTGCTGAAGGTCGTGGGCTGGTGGCCAGCACGCTGCTATTTCATTGTGGTTGCTCCATCTTCCTGCGGGATGGGGCAGTCCCTCTGGATGTGCTGTTCCCAGCCTCAGCCCCAGCCTGCCGGGTGCTGGCCAGGAGCCCTGTGGAAGGAGCACACGGGCTATAGGTCAGTTATTGTTTCATTCATCTGGTCACTTTTCTCGGATGTAAAATCCCCACTTGGAGAGCTGGAGCCCAGGCAGTGCAGGCAGCGAGCAGCCCAAGGCCAGGGAGGAGCCACCAAAACCTCCTCAGGGATTGCTCAGGGGACAGTGACACTGATGCCCCTCGGTTGCAACAGCTCTGTGGAGCCTTCCAGCAGGGACAGTCCAGGTCAGAGCCATGAGGAGATTTGCAACACAGGCGGTACCATAATTTGCCTGGCTCCCATCCAGAGCCAGGGGCACCAGCAGGCACGATAATGGCAAGGCAAGATCCCTGCCAGGTGGGCACTGCCATGTCTGCAGCCCAGCTCCTGCCACCGGCAGCAGGGCTGGGCAGAGCACAGCTGTCGCTTCAGGCCCTGGAATAAGGGGCTGCACTGGTCACATCTGCCAAAGCCCTTCTGCCAATGTGACCTAACTCAGGTGGAGACACCGGCACGCGCAGAGCCCAGTGCTGCAGAGAGGATGTGGGCAGCAGAGCCAGAGTCCTGGTGGTGGATTTACTCACTACCTGTGAACTGCTTTCTGCAAACACCATTAACATTTATGATCCCACAGAAAACTGGATGTGGTGTTCTTGGGGGAGACAAGAGCAATGTTTCACTTCTTGTGTTGTCTGCCCTGTATTCTGAGCTGAAAGTGTAATAAAAGGCACAATGCTAACTGCTATCCATGGAAAGTGAATAAAACCCAACAAGGCAGGGAGGAGCAGAGCCAGCCAGGGCGAGGGATGTTCCTGCAGCTGAGACACTGGCTGAGCACGGAGGGAGGGTACAGTGGGCTCCGTTGGTCATCTACTCCGATTGCCCACATGGGGATTTTTTAAGGAAGCCCAAGAGAATACGGTACCTCACTGCCACTGGTGTAAAGAATATGTAACTCAGGAGCTGCTAAACTCAAATCCCCACCTTTTAGCTTTTTTCTGCAGAACGGGAAGATTTTTCTCTCATTCTAAGAGATATGAAATTACAGTGTACAAATCCGGAGGCTGTGGAGACTTGGGGCTGGCTACACTGACTCCAGGGAACATAGGGGCTGTGGGGCTGGGTACTGACATCCATACACTTCCCTGCGATCCTGCGGGTTTGCCCGTCTCTGGGCATGGGCTGGCTGCACTCCTGGTCGGGATGGGCAGCAGGGAGGGAGAGGGCAGAGCGTGAGCTACAGATTTGAGTGAATGCTCTGCCTCAGCCAGCCCTGCCCAGAGGTATCTCAGCAGGATTGCACGGTGCTGTCCAGAGCGGGCTAATGAGCCGCTAAAGAGCGCCCGAGCCCTCCCAGGTCCTGCTAACACGTTTCCCTTTGCCCTGGCAGAGAACGTGACGCAGCTGATCCCCGAGCCGGGCAGCCTGCTGCACTCGCGGGTGCTGCAGTACCGGGAGCTGCTGGACTCGCTCCCCATGGACGCCTACACGCACGGCTGCATCCTGCATCCCGAGCTCACCACCGACTCCATGATCCCAAAGTACGCCACCACTGAGATCCGCAGTAAGTCGCCTTCCCAGCGGGGCTGCCCAGGGCTCCCCAGCTCCTTTAGGCTCGGTGTGGCTCCACAGCCCAGCCAGCCGCCGTGCTCCTGCTCATCTCCCCTTTCTACCAAAGCAGGGACAAAGATAGGAAATGGCAAAGCACAGCTGATCTGGGAATTGCAGGCATCCTGTAGAGGCTTCCTAACTCAGCGGGTGTCCGGGCTCCCACGGGCCATGCTCGCTTCTCCTCCCCTCTTTCTGGGGCACAGGAATTTGCCCCTCTCCATCCAGTAGCTCTAAGGGCAAAGACGGGACAGTGCAGCCAGGCTGAGTGGCAGGCAGTGGATGAATCGGCATAAGTCTGTGTACCTGACCTTCAAGGGCTCATGAAACATTGACGATGCTTAATATAACTCAGTGGCAGGGATTGCTCCTGGAGAGAATCCCTCGCCAGAAAAGCGACCTTGTCGGGAGGGTATTGGCATGTCCCAGGGCTCTCCCTTCCTTTGGGCTCGGGCCCCAAGCAGTGCCCATAGAAAACACTGTTCCCACTCCCATCCCTTCGGCTGCCTGGGTCCCAGATGGTCCTGCTGAGGTGAGATGCACTCGTGCACAAAGAGAAATAGGCAGTTCCTGAGGTGTAGCTGGTGGTCTGCCCTGCCTCTGCTGACACGCGTCACAGACAGCTTTCCCCATGCCACCAAGTGTCACCTCCACCTCCAGACCTTGGGCTGACGCAGGCCAGAGCCCTTCCCCTCCCCAAAGGTTGCTGCTGTGATGGCTTCGGCCCCCGTCTGCCTCACATCACCTCCCCAGCATTCTGCTGAGTCCCTAAACACATCTCCTTGTCCCAACCTCCTCAGGGGTGGCATTTTACCCAAGCCATGGGAGGGGTATGAGCAGGTGTGATGTTATCCTTCCTCTCCAGCACATCTTCTGCACCCAGGCAATGGTTCAACTGCCCTGTTGCAGTGGGTGCTGAGGGAAACTGATGTTGCTGTCCCAAGGAGAGGGTGAACCAAGGTTCCAGGCTCTCCCAAGGGGAACAGTGGAATGAAATCAGGATGATATCCAGGTTTCCATCTGAGTTGCAGCCCCAGGAGAGCTGGCTGGCAGCCTTAGCAAGCGCAAGCTCATGGCAGAAAAGAGGGAATTTCAGCATTTTATGGCAGCATTCAGCCTGCTGCTGGCTCCCACCCCAGCCAGCCCTGGCACCTCCCGCACCAGCACACTGGCAGAGCCAAGCCTCCCTCGTTGGAGGGAACAAGGAGGGGGAGACAGATGGTCCCTGGCAGGAAGACATTAGCCCAACTTTGGGTAATTTATGCCATCCCTTAGGTGTTACTCTGCCTCTAGTATTCCTTTCTTCCTTTCACTCTGCTCCTTTCCCTCCCCTGCACAAAGCCCTTCCCATCCTCCCTGCGCCCCGAGAGGCACAAGGGTGAGCACCTCTCCCATGTTCATGATGGGCTCCACACCATGGAATTGCATCCCTGGACACCGAGCCAGGGCAGGACGGCTTCACCCAGGAGGGAACATCCCCTCCTGTGCCCCTCCTGCTGCACTGCTCTGAACGCACGCCCAAGTGTGGGCAGCCAGCTCGGACATCCCAGAGGTTCAGCCTGCTGGGACTGGAGCTCAGGAGCCACGTTATGGGCAAGCTCAGGTCTGTTCTTAAAGCAGTAAGCAACAGACAGAACTTCCAGCAGCTCTAATATGAATCCAGCAGGGAAAATGAAAACCTGAAACTCCCCCTGAAACTCCAGGCTAGGATTTACCACGGGGAGGGGGGTCAGCCATACCCCGGAGCCGGCACCGCCCTGTGCAAGTGGATGGGATGGCGGATGGAGCCACCTGCCCTCAGCGTGGCAGCACAGCAGCAGCAAGCCATGAATTTGGCTCATTTTAGCTCTCTGGGGTGTTTTTCCTTGGTGCTACAGCAATATTTTGACTGCAGGATGAGGTTCTTTGCTATCAGACACAGGTCATCCCAGCCCCTCTGTCTGTCTCCCCCCAGGACATTTAGCTAACGCCACCACGGATCTGATGAAGCTGGACCATGAAGAGGAGCCACAGCTATCTGAGCCTTACCTCTCCAAGCAGAAGAAGCTCATGGTGAGTGGGTCAAGGCCACACACATCTCTGGTGCTGGGGGGACGTGCCACAGGCCTGCCACAGGCACCTGTGTCCCTGCATCCATCCATTCCTTATCCTAACCCTGCTCTCTACCCAGGCCAAGATCCTGGAGCACGATAATGTGAACTACTTGAAGAAGATCCTTGGAGAACTTGGGATGGTGCTAGACCAGATTGAGGCTGAGCTGGAGAAAAGGAAATTGGAATACCAAGGTAGGCACTGGGCTGTGTTTATGGGATGTTTTTCCGCATGAGGCTGAGGTGCGAGCCAGGAAACAGCCAAAAGCTTTGTACTTGATGAACAGCTCGCATGGAGCAACCACTGGTGGGTCTGGGGCTGCCACTGGGCTCCCCTGGTTTTGGGTACACTGATGTTGTTGCAGCCATGGTTTTACCAACCTCTGGCAAACCACCCCTTCACCCCTTGCCACAGGGGATAGCAGGACCCCTGTCCTCATGGGTGCTCTTTGGCAGCCCCAAAGTCATCACAGGGTGATGGCAGGTCCCCTCTACCCCAACAAGGGGCTGACAGCAACTGATGCTCTGTCTGGTTTGGGAAGGAGCAGGCTGGCCCCAGGCACTTGCACCATGAGGAGCACTGGCTGCTGAAAGTGCAGGGACGGGGACGTGCTGCAGCCAGGCCCCCTCACATCACCAGGCTGTGGCACATCCCGGTGGAGCACGGGCTCCATGCAGGAATGTGAGGGGCCCTGGAGGGGAGAGCCTTCGTAGAACCTGCGCCACATGCCAGCAGGCGGGAGAGAGGGACACCAGCCCCCCCGACATCAAACACAGTGCCGGGAGCCTGCCGAGGGCAGCCCCCGTGCCCTGGCAGTCAGGGGTGCCTGGGCACAGCTGGGCAGCGCTCGTCCCCCTGTCACCCCTGGATGACGCCGTCCTTCCTCCTCTCCTCCCCACTGCTGGCAGGGCTCAGCACCCCAGCCCCGGGAGGGCTGCCAGCTGCCAGCGCCGCGGTGCCAGATCCAGAGCAGGGCCCAGACACAGTTAATCAGGGGAAGGTCCCACAGCTGCCCCTGCCCTCGGGGCTGGCCTTGGCTGTGGGGAGCCGTGCATCACTCTCGGGGCCACACTGGCGGGCTCTCAGAGGTGCCAAGGTCGGGCCCTGCAGGGCATCGGGCTGGGGATTTACCAAGAGCCCTGATGTGTTCACAGTGGCATCCTGCCTTGCCCTAATTTCCTCAAACACCCTCATTAACTGGTGTGAGGGCTGGGACAGCAGAATTTAGCCTAATGAGATGCCCTGGGAGGACATCCCAGGTGCCTGGAGCAGAGGGATGGCTGCTGCCGGTGCTGTTGCCAGCACCCAGGTTCTCCACTGCCTTCAGTCCTTGCGTGCTGCTCCTGCCCTCTGCTCCAGAACCCCAGACTCCCACACTGTGCCCATGGGCAGGTCAGGATCTCAGCAGTGGGCATGATCACCACTTTGGCAACTTCCCAGGAGCTGCAGTGCAGCAGCTCTCCTCCCACGCAGCCCGGGCTGCTGGCGATGCAGGCGGGTGGAGGGTGGGAGGTGCCGCAGGAGTGCCAGGAGACCCCTGCCACAGGCACCCCCTGAGCCGGGACAGGCTGATCCGAGCTGGGCCACTCTGGGTGCAGGGGGGGAGAGTTGCTTTTGCCTGTGCTTCTACCCCACTCGGTGCTGGGCAGGGGTGCAAGGGGCTGGGGCAGCCCATGTCCAGGTCCAGACCTCAGCAGAGGTGCAAGCCCAGAGCCAGGAGGGATAGCGGTGGATCACAGCTCTCTCCCCAAGTCCCACTCTCACATGTGCTTTCTCCTTCGCCTGCAGCAGTGCCTGGGAGCGAGGCAGCTGCCTCAGCCCTGCTCCCCTCACCTCTGAGCAGAAGCACCCACAAGGTCCCCACCACACCCAAGAAGCTCTGGCTGCAGCACCCCCACAAGTCATTAGTCACTGAAAATATTTATTGACTAATTAGGCACAGGCAATCTGTCCACTTGGGCAGTGCCTCCAGCAGGATTAGGCAGGCTGCCAAGCAGCTACAAATGAGGGCTGCTAATTACTCATAATTGCCCTGGCCTGGGCCTGCAAGCAGCCCTGCAGCACCAGTGCCTGCTCTGGGGTGCTGTACCGGCGCCTCTCTTCTCTTTCCTGATATAATAGCCACAGGACAATGAAGAGCCCCAGAATTAGGAATTTGGAGCAAAGCTGATTGAGGGTGGATTTTTGTGTCCCTTCCGATGCTTTTTACCTGCACCTCCTTTCATCTCCCTCAGCTCCATCCCAGACCTGCTCCTCAGTACTGAAAGGGCACTGGGGGAGTGCTTAACAATATCCTGGCCTGAAAATGCTTTTTCCAGCCTAACAGCAGCTTGGTTTATTTTTGGATGTCTCTCTGATGGGGTCATTTCCAGGATCACATATTATCAGGGGCTGTCAACCCTTCGGTGTCTTTCTTCATGTCATGCACTCACATTGAGCTCTGTCTCCCCCAAAAGCCTGGCTCTCAGCACAGATGTGCTGCCAGTTTTGGTGTCCTGGAGCAGGGTCCCTGGTACAGGAAAGAGAACAAAGGCAGAACCTCCCCAGCAGCACACAAGGGAGAGCAGCCAGGCCATCTAGCAAATGGTTTTGATTCCTGAGGACTTCTCACATCCCTAAAATAGGACAAGTTGATGTGACACTCCTGAAACAGCTCCCGGTACAGCCAAGGGCAAACACTGCTGATCTCCCTGAGCACTGAGAGCAGAAGGGGTCACTACACTGCATCTTCCTTCAAGGGGGACAAAGGGCTCTTTTCCAGGGACCTCCTGGGTACAGGAGGATGCCACCTCCTGCTGCTCTTGACTTGGGGAAAAGGCAGCAGAGCCACTTTGCAGCCAGTGATTTGTATATCTATACATTATCCTCTCGTATTCTCGGCTTTTCGCACCCCATACCCTCCATCACATAACCTGGTAGATGGGGTCTGAGCTCCTGGCCCATCAAAGAGCTGGGAAAAATCACAGGTCTATTACAAATGCTCCAGTCTGTGTGCACCTTTTGAGCAAGGCTTTAGGTGCCCACCCAAGGGATTCTTACCTTTGCTCTGTCTCTTCTCTCTCCAGGGCAGAAGTGTGAACTTTGGCTCTGCGGGTGCGTCTTTACTTTGGCCGATGTCTTGTTAGGAGCCACCCTGCACCGCCTCAAGTTTCTGGGACTCTCTAAGAAATACTGGGAAGATGGCAGCAGACCCAACCTACAGTCCTTCTTCGACAGGATACAGAAACGCTTCGCCTTCAGGAAAGTTCTGGGAGACATACACACCACGCTCCTCTCCGCAGTGGTACCCAACGCCTTCAGGCTGGTCAAGCGGAAACCTCCCTCCTTCCTTGGAGCCTCCTTCCTGATGGGATCTCTGGGGGGAATGGGATATTTTGCTTATTGGTACTTAAAGAAAAAATACATCTAGTGCCGACTGCTTGGTGTTTAGTTTGGTGTCTCTGTGCTGTGTGAAATTATGATGAAGCCTCAGTAACTGTAATGAAATTTGAAGCAAGGTAATGAATAATTATATTGTTTAATGTAACATTCCATAGTCTAGAAGTAGAAACCTATACTGCAAGGAAATAAGACAACAACAACAACAACAACAACAACAAAAAAGCGTCAACTTGTAAATGCCTTTTTTAGGTTTAAGTATTCAACTCCAGCGAGAGGCTCAAGGGTTCACGGGCTCAGCCGTGCCCACCGGGAAGTGGCACTGCCTCCAGCACCAGCCAGCTCCAGTGGGACAGACAGGAATCCCAGGAGGCTTCCCGACCCCCAAGCTGACTAATGGGACTTGGATACTTGGTCCTGTACGTTTGTGTTTCCAAATTGTTCACTGGCCACATTTCACACATGCAGGTAGTGGGGACTTTCTTCTTCTAGAAGGTGTTGTGTTGTCGTGCTCGGAGGCTTTCCTGGGAGCAGGGTGCAGTAGCTGGTCACAGTCAAGGTGGATTTCTGTTCTTCAAGTATCCATTTTAAAAATTATTTTCATTAAAAGGAATATTTTTTATTGAGCTGCTCTTAGAATGTATCCACTTTCTACGTCTGGTTTTGGTGGGCTTTTTTTTTAAAGAATTTAATGTCTGTCTTTAACTGCCGCACTTTTTTCTTGAGATAAATCATTTTGACTTTCATCCTGAATTCTGGCACATGAAGGAGATTATTGTTTTAAGCCTTTTGGCTCTGTCTCTTGAGTTTTCTTTCACGGATTTGCAAAGCATCTTTCACCAACTGAGCATATTTGGACTCTGAAAAAGTACAACCATTTTCAGAACTTTTCAGCACTTTCCTGAAGGCGCTTTGGCTTTCTTCCACAGGGGGCTCTTTTCTGTCATTTCCTCGCTGTGTGTTTTCTTAGGGACACTTTGCACAGAATCACATTGATGACTTTCTTGTGCCTTTTGCATGCTGGAAAGAATAACGGGCCTCACTGCTACTCATGCTTTGGAAACTGAGATCCTCAATAAACCATATGGGAGGAGTAATGGCTTCGCATCTCTAAATGTGTTCCACATCCTTCTGGTCCTAGTGCAAGGCATGCCCAAGGGCAGTGGGATGTGCAGGTGGTTTGTGCTTTGGCTCATGTACTGCATTGGTATAAAACTTGCATGGAAATTGTGTGTATTCCTCTTCCAAGCACTAATTCCTGTAAGCGCTCGGCCTGCTGGCTTCCCAGGCACTCCACTGGTCCCTGCGAGCCATGCTGCATCCTGGGGCTTGGGAACGTATGCCAAGTGTGGCTGAAATAATAGGCATTGCATTTACCTCTGATCCAAAAGTTGCCTTTATGTATTTGCAAGCAGCAAGCTTTCCCCAGGAGCTTTCCATACAACCCGGCAGCCATAGATTTGGGAATATTTAGCAGAAATTACAAGGGATGAGCACACAGAGAGTGCGAAACACGTCTATACAGTGCTTGTCACAAGGCTGGTCTGACAGACTTCTGGAATACAACGGGCTGTGTAGCTGCAGAGGCTCTGTGTCATCTCTGTTACCCCCCCATGGCTGGGGCTGCACTTAAAATTGGTGTGTGAGAACCCAAATCCACCACCTGCATGTGCACACCTGGCTCCTGCAGCTGAGGCTGCTGAGTGAAACCTTGCAGACACACGTTCTCCCACATACACTCAGTATTTGCTTCGTGGAACCAGTGACTTCAGAAGAAAGAGTTATTTTCCTTCTTTTTGAGGAGGGAGGCAGGAGGGTGCCCTGAGCTCCTCCCTTTCGCTGAACCTGAAGGTGTAAGAAAATGAACTATGGGTCATCCTCTCTTTGGTGAATTAGCTGGTGATAAACCCCCCTGAAAGATTTATAAAGATACACCAACATGAAACACTCACCAGGATTTCATCCTTTTCCCTTTTTTGTTGTCCTACACACACATTCCCTGGTGATCTCCAAAAGCTGATAAAATGCACAAATCAGGTGTAGAAAGGAATATTGACAGGGTACAAGGCCAGGAAACCCAGAGGGAAGGAGAGCAAATACTTCCTCCATTCCTAGGATTTCAGCCTAGGAATGAGGCAGAAGGAAGCTGCTTAGCAAGACTGCTGCTGGTTACTTTGCTCCTTGATTTTATTTATTTTTGTACTTTAAACCACAGAATAAATTTAAACTCATGGAGCAAATCAGACCTCTAAGCACTGGAGAAAATAGGTGTGTGTTTTGCTCGGAGCGCACTGTTAAAATGCAGCTGTTAGAAGGAAGCCAGACAGATCCAGCAGCTGGAACAAGGCATGGACAAGAGCTGTCACCAGTGTTGCACTGGGGGCTGCTGGGAAGCCACAGATGCTGTAGTGGTGGATTTTGTACAGGTTCTCAGCTGTAGTCAATAATGTAAGATATAGTCAATAATAACCCTTTGCTCTGGACCAAATTAAAAAAAAAAAAAAACAAAAGGCAAAAATTGGTGCCCCTCCCTGTCACTAAGCCTTGTTTCCCCGCCCTGGTAATGAAAAAGCACCAGGACTTTGCTCCAGGGAAAAGCAATCGGCGAGAGTGATAAAAGACAATTACTGAGGCAGGCAGGGGCTGGATTGATGCACGAGATCCCTCGGAACGGATGTCAGAGCCCCGATCAACCCAGATCAGCCCGCTGCTATAAGCAGCCCTGTGGTGATTACAGGCTGTCATCATAAAAAGCTGCTCTTGCTCCCACTGATCTCAGCCCAGTCAGACCTTTTCTGCTCCACTTCCACTGCAAAGGGGAGCCCAGTGCATGACCTGGCCATGAGCCAGGCACTGGCCCTATGCTCACTGCCCAGGGCATGTTCTGTACACAGAAACATGAAAATTATGGCAAAAATCTGTTTTCTCACTCCTGGACTTTATGCTTTGCTCTCATCAAGGTGTGGGGTAACAGCAGCACCCAAGGGGAAAGGCTGGAAGGTGAGACACCTCAGAGGTGCTATTTTATATTTTAGACAAGAGGGAACAGCTCCTGCTGCATCCTGCACCCAACACTTCTGTACCTGACCCAACCCCAGCCAGGGTCCTTCTTTACTCTACAAGTACTTACCTACACAAGCAAATTTTTATCCTTCGAAATCTCTGTGTTTTAGAGAAAAATGGGCTTAAAGGCAGCTCAGTGCTTTAAAATCTCTGTGCTGAAGTGTGGAAGTTCTCATTATCAGAGGGATGAAAATCAGGGGCTTTATGTCAAGTCAAGCACCCCTGAGATGCAGCTTCGTGACACAGTCTCTCCCTCCTGCCTCCCAAGCCTCCTGTTTAAGGGGCTCCAGGTGGTCACATTTGCAGAGCTACAGCTTCTGAAATCTTTTTACTCCTACAGGATTTGCTCCAAAGACTCAATTCTGAAAATTGAAAACGTACATGTCAGACTTACTGCTGGCTGGCAGTGTTCTCCTTCGCTTGGCAAGAGATGGAGAAGACCTCTCCATGCAGAATAAAGGATTTCAACACCAAGCTGGCCAGAGGACAGGGAACACACCACAGAGCTTCTCACAACTTGCCAAAGAAATCGAGATCAAGAGCTGCCTAAGAATATCTAGTGACTATTTGGTGGCCCTGAAAGAAATTATTTGCAAGTGCTCCTCTGTTTTTGAATGAAAAAACCATCCTTACCACCCAATTGCTATTTCAGAATCCAGGCTACAGAGGGAAGAGGGATGGTGTAAGAGCTGCTCCTTCCTTCCTTTCTGCTGTGAAAGTAAATGAAGGATTTCCCCACATAAGACCAAACACAAAACATTAAAGCTTGCGAAAATATTTAACATCAGGCTGTGTTTGGTGGCATTCACTGCTGTCATTAGGATCAAAGCCAAAACCACCCAGATTGGATCCACAATGCAGGCAATGACAGCAACTTAATTCCTCAGGTTGCTGAAAGATATATGGGATTAAAATAATGTGGGATAATATGAATATGGTATTTTGAGATGGCCAGGGATAATATAAAATATGGTAATATGAGATTAAAAACAATAAACTCCAAAGAAACAGGATGTACCACCAAATAGCTAACTATTGTAACCCCAAACCTGCAATTACCTGTGGCATAGCTGACGATAAAAGGGCAATTTCTATTCACAGCAAAGCTGCTCTTGCTTCACAGGTCTGTAGAGAAGCTCCTTCTGCCATGGTGGGACAGAATAAAGTCCCCAGTCCAGCAGCAATGCCCAGGGAAAAGCTCAACCCCACAGGTGTGAATGAGAGCGAAAGCATCTGTGTATGCAGTGAACCGGAACAGATTTTGTATCCTTGAAAGATTTCCCAAAGCACGGCCTCAGTGGCCAAACTGCAGATGGTTCAGACCCAGCCATTTCTAATTCTGAACCCAAGGTGATGAGCAGTGAGGAAAACACACAGGAACTTGGATTATCAGATAAAGCACATTCACGACAAACACATTTCCTGGTTTTCCCCTGGTGCTGAGCCCCAAATGTGCCCAAAGGCCATTTCACTGTTGTTGTCTTTCATTCTCCTTTTAACTTGCTTTCCCCTGGAGGAGTAAACAGGGAGAAAACAGCCTGCACTGAACAGCTCCCAGTGGAAGCAGGAATAGCAGCTATGCCATAAATAACGACGATGAAGAATTGCTCTGCCAGAACACAGGGGTCCATCACTGCAGCACTACCTGGCCAGGCTCTACCTGCAGAGAGCAGATTATTTCCATTTCCATTTCCATGCCACTTCGGTGCTGAAGAGCATCAATAAGCAAAATGTCAACCTCCACCCACTTCTCAGGAGCTCACAGCATTTTTTCTTCCCTTTTGTTCCCTCTGCACAATGATCTACTTTCAGCCCCTTTTTTTCTTTACCCCTCTCTGCTGCCCTACCCCTTTCCTCTCTCCTGGACTCCCTGGTGCCACTCTCCTGTCACAGAGAGCAGGCAATGCGTGACCATCTCCCAGAGACATTCCTGATGCCAGGAGTCCCTGGATTGTCGAGCTCTGCATCAGTGAACCCATCACCTCTGTCTGAGGAAGAACTGCTAAGAAAGGAAGGAGATGGAATCTTGCTAAAAACCTCTTAACAAACAGCACAGATCAATGACTTCTAAAACCTTCCTTTAAAAATAACACCATTCATCCCCCTACTTGCACTGCCTCCCTTCTCAGCCCTTTCCTACCAGCACCTCATCTCTCCTGCGACCTAAATCCTTTTTAGCTCCAGTAGAGTTATCCAAATTAAGCTACTTTGCAATCAGAACAGAGTGTAACCAGGTTTGAGGGTGCTGTGTAATGCTGCAGGCAGTTCTTGACACAGAACCAAGTACCCTGCGTAGTTAAGGGCTGTTTTGCACACGCTCTTTACATCACAAGGTCATGTCACTCCACCACCAGACTCCTGAGCACTCTTCTATTTTTGCTTACCAGAAGCAATTTCTTTCCATTCTGTGCCCTTGGATCCAAGCACTACAAAACTGCAATATTTTTTTTTCTCGGACACAAGGAAAAAACCAAACAAAACCTCTGAAAACAACAAAGAAAAAACCCCAGTAAACAAAATAGACCAAAAAACCCCTGGCACAATTTTTTTCTCTTAACGTCCAAATCATGACAATCAGCAGAAAAAAACCCATATATTTTTTAAAACTTCAAACATGTATCACTCCCATTCTTCTAAAAACTGAATCAGGTCAGGCTGTGACAAAGCTGAAGCCACAGAGCTGTGGTCTAGAGTGATACTGTACCAAGCCCACACCACATCCTGCTCACTCCCATCACCTGCAGAACCTGCAGAGGGCAGGCCCAGGATGCCATTCCCAACAGCACAGTGCTGCTAGGTGTGGGAACAATTCACACATTGGGATAAGGCCAACAGGCTCTGTGGGCTGAGCATCATCCTTATTTTCCACTCCTTTAGCACGGCTTTCTCCATCACAGCCGGCTGTTTTCTGAGGCACAGCCTGTTTGGCTGAATTCTCCTCGGTGAGCAGCCACGGCGTTAAGGCTGTCGCGGATACGGTCACACCACGTGCGACCTCTCGGCACAGTCCCCATGAGGTGGGAAGGCTCTGCAGGCAGGGCAGGATCCAGGCCGGGCGTTTCAGAAGAGCTGACATGAGGATATGCCTAGTTCCTGCTCTGACATCAACCGTGACTGAGGGAATACACAGCCCAGACCTGCAAAATTAACCCAGACTGGACGTGGGAAAAGGCTTCGGAGAGCAAAAAGTAATCCTTTGTTTTATTCTTGTCCCACATTTTCCTTTCTCCAGCCTTCACCACTGGGGAGATCCTCAGTTCCACCACAGATCTCCTGCCACTGCACACATTGTCAGGAAGAGCACAACAGGGAAAGGGCATTTTTCCAAGTGCTGCTTTCCCGTGATATCCCACGTTCCTGAAAGGCTGGTAAAGCTCTTCCCCTACTGCTTATTTTCTGTGCCATGTTATAGTCCCGAAGTTCTACAGAGAAGTTATTTGGCTTGCCACAAGCACATGGCATTGCCTTTGTTTTGTGATGAACAGGGGGTAGTTGAAAAATAAATAACCATTCAGACTAAATATTGCAATTACATAATTGCCTGAGATTTCATGGACTGCACTTGAACTTGAGAGCCATTTCCATCTCTGCTTTTCCAGCTTGTAAATTTTATGCTCTCATTCCGTATTTAATTTAATCACTAAGGCACTCTCCCCATATCCAAATTACTAATTTCCTGCTAAGCACCTGGGTGAAAGTACCCTTCACTGAAGTGAGTGCTCGCTCCCCAAGAGAAGGACGAAGGTAACTCTCCGACTGCATCGAGCTCCGCTGCCACATCACCTCTTTCCTTCCCGGAGCTCAAGCACATCAGGTGCAGTTCTGCTTCAACAAATAAACCATGTGCTTTTCTCCAGGTTTTCCACCAGTACAGTGGTGGAAAAGTACTGTCAGTACAGTGTCAGAGCAGCTCTGTTTAACAACAGTTAAACATCAGTACAGTCACAAGAGCCTTTTTGTGTCTATTAATTACTTTCATCTTAAGCTTTGCAAAAATACCTCAAAGAAGGGAAGGCAAAATACTGAGAGAGAGCACACATCCAGCAGAGGTGAAGAGCATTTATTACTAATCGGTGCTCCGGGAGGAGATGAAGCTATAAGAAGAAATAATACCAGGAAACAGGTTTCTGAGCAAAAGCAGGTAACACAGGGTGATCAAAGAGCTGGAAAGGGCTGATTGCAGAGAAGCTGCAGGGATCTACTTTAAGCTACAGTGGAAAAATCAGATACTATTTCATGAAGTGACCATAGACGTGTGTTCACAACTAAAGACTGATTTCCCAAAATATTTAACGTATCACAGCAGCTTTTTCCATTAAAGTGCACCTCAGGGCATAACTGGGTGTTTCTCACTTTGTCACCAATTGCCACACACCAAACCAGAAAACAGGATTCTTTTTTTGCAGCCACCCACAACCCAAGTTTCAGCACACACAAATAGATTGGGAAACCAGGAATATCATTTAGCACCAGTGAAGCATTCACGGATCACGTTTGCTTTGAACAAACTTGGAGGAAGAATCAAACCCTGGGTTCACACACGTTTAAAGTCTGAGCAGCTCACATGGCTCTTAGGAAAGACCTCAACTTTCCTGTTTGCCTGATCTCACCTCCAGTGACGCAAACATTTGAAAGAGTCCCAGGTAAGCAAAGAGTGAAATGAATCCTAAGGCAGTTTCTCTTCCCACTGTGTTCTACCTGTTCCCAGCAGAGGAAAATGTTGAAAGCCTGCCTTGGCCACAGCAGTGAGGCCAAAAGCTGCTTCTGAGAAAGAACTGTGAAACAGAGCCCACAGAACAGGCCAAACCCAGGCAATGACAAATTAGCAGACAGATGCCGAAATATGTTAGTAAGATGTTGGAGACAGAAATTCCCTAGGTAGTTCTACAGACAGAAAGACAGCTCTGTGAGAACAACAGGAATACTTTAATGCAGAAAAGCAAAAAAAAACCCACCCCAACACATGAAACAAACCAGTAATACCTGTTGACAGCTGATTTGTGCCTGTGGCACAGGACACCAAATCCAGCTGCTCCCAGTACTGTTCCTCTTTGGCTGCAAATCTGTTGTGGAGAGGCTGCAATTCTTATTTTAATGATAAAAGTGTATTTAGGAGAGAAAAGGAAGTCAGGTAAATGTGATGTCAAATATGTGAACGAGAAACTTGCAACCTTTAGTTTCCAGATGAAGTACAAGGAAGCAGATTTCTATTCTGGAGCAGAGCCAAAAAGCACAAATAAAGGTCTGGAGCACAAGGGAACCTTCTAAGTCAAGAGCTGGCCCATGGTGTCTGGGTACTGAGAAAGACACCAAGATTTCCAAACTCACAAGCAGTATGACAGCCCATGGGAATTTTCCCCCACACTTCCATGGGTTAGGCTTTCCCTCTGCTGCAATAAACCAATGTCCATGTCCACAAAATGAACTGCTTGGTGCAACAGGCACACGTTGGGAAACTTGCTTTAGTCAGCCATGGCTTTTGTTCTGTTTTGTTTCTTTTTAAAATCCTGCACTCCTGAGAATCTGTGCTCTGTTAACCCTTTCAAACAGTGCAGATCACACATCTCAGCAGTCACACGAACTCTGGGGGGCTGGATCATCCAGGGAAGTGAAGAGCAACAACGGCATCTTTACAGACATCAGGAACAGATTCTCAGAGACACAAACACTGATAAAGTTTTTGGATAAATGTTTTTCTTTCATTCTTTAAATAAGAGAATAACCATACCCTACATCATTTCCATTAAAAAAAATAATCTGCATGACACCGGTTAAAGTGGACAGAAATATCCACAGTGATTGCACAAAACATTTGTGAAAATGAACATCATTTCAGCAAGTCAGTTGGTTTAAGTAAACAACATTTCCTGGTCCAAGGGCTTGTCTATACAGCAAAGTTACATAAAGATAACCTAAAATAGAAACTTAATGAAATTAACCATAAAACCTTCTGGGTATATAATCCTTTTTCATGGTGAAAGTGGCTTGCGGTCTAGCTTGGCTCTATTGGGAGCAGGCTTAAATTACATCAAAAGAGTGTCTGCAAATAAATTTGCATTGTTTAAACAAATTTAGTTAAACCCAATATGAGTTAATCAGTGCAATTTTCAAAGAGTCAGCTTAAAAGGCAATTTAATATAAAACCAAGAGGAGCTTGACAGAACATACATAACCCCCTGGACAGCTTCTTTCTGAGAGGTGAGTTGTTCTTTCTAAGGACACACAACTCCCACTTGCCACCAAATTCAGTGGAAATTCCAGCGAATTTAGCTCTCCTCAGAGGCAGACCACGGTGTGGAGCTAACACTGCTGCAGAATTACAAATGCTTCCATTCTCTTGCTGGAAGAGAGACGTTGAGATGCCAAAACGTGCCAAGATTAACCTGTGGAGCATCACACCCTGCATCCTGAAAAAGTACCCTTGGAGTCGAGTGACCCCACTGTGGGGCCAGTGGAGGTGACCCACAGCCTTGCCCACAGACCTTCCTGGTTGTCCTGCTCATCACTGTCAAACATAGTTCCTGCAATTGTGTCATGAATGAGCCTTTATGAAATCATAAAAAGCTTTTCAAGATAAAAACTATGCTAAACATCTGACTGATACGATGAGCAAACCCATCTCACCCGTATTCATTATCTAATAGCAGGGTTTTATTCAGTAGTGGGTTCCCAACCACATCAGAAGTGGCCACAGCTTTACGTGCAATCAAAATTAAATAGCTTATTGGTATTGCAAGAATAAATATTGCTTCAAGCACACTCTGCTTTGCAGCTCCCAGGATAAACAATGCATTTCACTCATTACCAAGCAGACTATTTGGGAAATAGCAGGATAAGCTAGCTTGTTCAGAACACCAGAATTCCACTGTTGTTCTAGAAGAAAGAACAAACCCAAGGAATTTGTTGTTGCAAAGTGTGCAATGGATTAGATTTTTAAAAAATTAAAACCCCAATCCTCATACTAGACCTTTTAGCACAACAGAAAGGAGTTTGGGTTTTTAGTGTCAAGAATAAAATGATGAAATATTATTACATCTACTTCAGTTAAGGAGAAAGTTAAGGCTTGTTTTTTTCCAAGAGTTCCCTTTTTGGAGGCAGGCGTGAATTTCAAGTCACAGTCTGCTTAAGACATTGCATCTCAGATTTACCCTCTGTTGCAGAAGGTGCAGGCAGCAATGAGGCATTTCTGGCCAGTTAGTGTTTTAAACTCTTGAGAACATGAGATGTTCCAGTTGCACAACAGAACTGCTTTCACAAGAACTGGTATTTTTGCAATGCTTAGCAGCACTGTGATTATTAGAGCTTTCCCATAAGGCAATACAAATAGGAACACTGAAAAAAGCGTGAGGTTTGGATCATCCAAAATATCTTGACATAATTCAAAAAGGAAGAGGGAGAATTAACTGAGATAAATCACACTCCCAAAGATCAAAGGCCTCTTTTAGCCTTGGGTCTGCTTCTCCAGTTATTAGCAAGAGAAACAGATCCAGCTTCTGATTTCTTTGCTGACAATGCCAGTTGTCAGCTTCTAAACAACAGCAGACCTCTTCCAACACCGATGTTTTTTCTTCTCCCAGGGAAGAAGCTCATTACCACCTGCCAGCCAATGGCTAGTACAGATTTGGTTTTCTCCAACCCATCACCTTGTTCCTCACAGTGGAAATACAGTAACCATTCCTACATTCAACTACTCCAGTACTGAAAGCAAAATCCCAAACATTTCAAACCTTATTTTATCTGCTATAGCTGTATTTCTTTGAACTCAAAGGTATATTTGGAAGAGGCAGTCCAGGAGAAAAGGGCTTTAAATACCAAAATCTGTATGTCCCATACCAAGCCGACAGACCTATCAGCACACCGAGAAGCTTTTGGCTGAAGTCATGGAAATACAGGGCAGTACAGAGGAACATGAACACCCAGATCACGGTGAGGGAACACAGGGAAACAAACAGGACGTTGATCACCCCACGCAGCTTGGAGCTGTGGTCTATGGACAGCGCTTCCAGCACAGCCACCTCCTCCAGGATCATCATGGCACAGTAGGAGAGCAGGAAGCAGTGCCCCGAGATGTCGAAGCCGTCCCAGACGCCGCTGTCCTGGTGGCACTCCCGCTTGGAGGCGTAGAGCCGGGGGGGCTGGCCGGGTGTGCCCTGCACGGAGCACTCCCCGGTGAGGTTCTCCACGTACACGAAGAGCTCGGTGCACAGGTACCACACGGCCGTGCCCACCAGCAGCGCGCTCAGGCGCCGCAGCACCAGCAGCGCGCTCTTGGTGCGGCCGTACAGGAACTTGCTCCGGGCCAGCTGGTACGAGGTGAGGGCGATGAAGGGCAGCAGCAGCCACAGCGTCCAAGCCCAGGCCACCTTCACGAAGTATCTGCCAGAGGAAAGGCACAGGAGACACGAGCACGTGTGAAACGCCACAGCAGTGGGGTAAGCGGTGGAGTAAGCGCTCAAGGTCAGTGTTCAGAACCATCTAAATTAGACACTTGTGCCCTGCCCTCAAAATAGAGCTTAGCTACAGTTTTAGCCCTCTCTCCAGTACTTCCCTCAAGCCCAAAACCCGGATACTTCCTCAGCCAGGTACTTGCTCCCAAGGCAGCACTCCCTGGGACCCAGAGCCCTCACTCATTGCACCAGACTTGCAGTTCAGTTTTGCAATCACTTTTACCCTACAAACCAGCTCAACTCTGCCCTGTTCAAAATGCAGCTGCGAAGATTGTATTTTTAGCTTGCCACCCTGACCACAGTAACCCCTTCTCTGACTCTTCCACCATCTCAATTATCCTTGCTTACAAAGCCGTTTACAACCTCAGCCTCTGAGGACAGCCAGAAGGGCTGGCTCTTTCCCCTGATCAGCCTGTGAAGCTTTTCCTCTCTCATGTCCTTATAAATAAATGAAGCAGCACAATGTGTCTGTTCCTTTGTTGTCCTTGCAATTGATGAGAGCCTTCTTTTGGCATACACAAATCCTTCCATCTCTACATTCACTCTCTGCCCTGAAAACTTTCGCTGTCATGCCCACAAAATCTTGACAACAGCTGATGTGCTGATACCTTGTTTAATAGAAGAGAGTATTGTGTAACTAGTTCTCTTTTCAAATCTTAAACTGGAGCATGTGTAAGTGAATTTATTAATGAGTTAAAGAGGCCACAGTCCAGGACCTTTTTTCTCCCATCAGCACCTTCCAGCGGAGCTTGCTTCCAATCAGCTGGTGGGAGAGGGGAATTGTGCAGCCCCTTTGTCACCCAGAGTCCAGTCTCAAAACAGAGACAGCTGAATTCTGCTCTGTGGCTGAGCTATGGCCAGACACACACAGTCATCATTTAATCCTCACCTGAGCATCAAAGGCCAAGCCAAACCAAACCAGTCTAGAGTTCTGCATCTTCCTTATGACCCTAACAAACCTGTCAGGGCCTTGCCCAGGATTTTGAGGAGTACCTCCTTCACTCTTTAATTTCACAGGAGAAGTGATGCCTGTGTGGCAACTACAGCTGCTACCATGGAACAGTAATTGAAAATAAACCCCGTATTTTATTCAAAAGCAAAAAAGGCTACCAAGGTTACTGCTGTTAAACCAGGAGGCAAGTAATTTGCAGGGAAAAAATACTTGCTTCAGGAACTGTCAGTAGAGATCATCTTCCTCTATTTAAAAGGGAGCACTGAACTGAAATATGCTTTTACTGTAAGATCAATTTCTCTCTAAGTGTTCCTGTCAATGCTCTTTCAATCACACTAAGAGCAGCTCCTCTCCCACATCACCAAGTGACAAATTCGAATCAATAAAGTCCAAAGTTCCCCAAGTCACAGAGGAAACCAGTAATTTTAGTTTTACTTTCACACCTGTAGAAGGACAACACACGTGCTCCGGTCCAGATCATTGCTTCCTTCAAAATGCTCACACTAGTTTTACAGAATGACTAAGACACTTAGATCATTGCCCAAGTGCTAGAAAAGGATGGCAGCCACTCTGCTTTTAGGGAAGATGCTAAAAGACCTATTTCCTTCAGCTGGGTTTTAGATCAGCTCAGTAACTATCACAGATCCACAGAATATGCTGAGTTGGAAGGGACCCACAAGGATCATCGAGTCCAACTCCTGGCCCTGCACAGGACACCCCAAGAGTCACAGCCTGTGCCTGAGAGCATTGTCCAAATGCTTCTGGAGCTCTGGCAGCCTCGGTGCTGTGACCACTGCCCTGCGGAGCCTGTTCCAGTGCCCAGCCACCCTCGGCGTGAACAATCTTTTCCTAATACCCAGCCTAACCCTCCCCTGCCACAGCTTCAGGCCATTCCTCAGGTCCTGTCACTGGCTGGCAGTGAAACTGAAATAAAACACGAGGAAATATCTGGGATTTTAAGAAGGAAAGAAAAAAATCCTTTTCCCCCCTTCCAATAAAAACCAAACGAGAAAATCCCGATATTCTGAAACCTTTGAGTCAGGCACCAGCCCCCGGCCCAGCG
>VZRQ01008724.1:18041-83742 GCA_013397975.1 Machaerirhynchus nigripectus | reverse complement strand
CACAGGGAGCCATCCGCACGGATCTATCCACACGGAGCCATCCACAGGGAGCCATCCACAGGGAGCCATTCACAGGGAGCCATCCGCACGGGGCCATCCACATAGATCTATCCCCAGGGATCCACCCACAGGGAGCCATCCACACAGATCTATCCTCGTGTAGCCATCCACACGGGGCCATCCACACAGAGCCATCCACACAGAGCAATCCACAGGGATCTACCCACATGGATCCATCCACAGGGATCTACACAGACCCATCCACACGGATCTACTCAGAACCATCCACACAGACCCATCCACACAGATCTACACGGATCTGTCCACATGGATCCATCCACACACATCTGTCCACAGGGATCCGCAAGGATCCATCATCCACATGGATACACATGGATCCATCCACATGGAGCCATCCCGATGGACCCATCCCCACAGATCCATCCATACAGATCTATCCACACAGATCCACACACACAGACCCGTCCACACGGACCCATCCACATGGATCCATCTACACAGATCCACACAGATCTGCCACAGCTTATCCATCCACACGGATCCATCCACACAGATCCATCCACATGGATCCATCTACGACACCTGGCAGTGTGTCCATGTCACAGGAATAAAGCTGTGCTCAGAAACATCTGTTTCCCACCCTTGTCTGTCAACATGAGAACACAGATGGGCCTTTGTATCTCTCCCCAGATGCACACGATGCTCCCAGAGCAGAGCGTCACAAGAGATGCTCCAAGGGCTTGTGGGCTGCAGGGTCTGTGCTGTGGAATCATGGAATCTCAGAAACACAGAATATTCTGAGCTGGAAGGGATCCACAAGGATCACTGAGTTCAACTCTTAGCCCTGCACAGGACGGCCTGGAGAGTCACACCATGTGCCTGAGAGCACAGGCCCTCCACACAACCATGTCCCCAAGTGCCACATCCGCACATCTTTTAAATGCCCCCAGGGACTGTGACCCCTCCACTTTCTTGGGCATCCTGTGCCAGTGCTTGATAACACTTTTGGTGAGAAATTTTCCCTAATCTCCAATCTAAACGTCCCCTGGCATAACCAGAGACTGGTTTCTCTTGCCCTATAAAGGAGCATGCACACCTCTGAAAAGAGGGTCTTACCATGATACTCATGAGAAAATCTGAGAATTTTCTCAATCAGTAGAATTATTTTAATTTTTCCTAGGGCTTAAGAGGGAGGGAGAAAGTATTTCTGGAGCTGTTAAGGCTCCCACGCCTTTTCACTATCCATGTTTATGGCTGAAAGTGGTGTCCAAACACTGGCCGTCACTGTGGTATTTGAGACCTATTTCATCTATTGAACAGCTGCCGCTGTCATTTCAGCTGGGTTTTTAAAATATAAAAAAAGCATCAGCAAGAAGAGAAATGGCTCAATGAACAAAGAGCTTTTATTCATCCCAATGGCCTCAGTAAGAAAAATGTGAGCGTGGGGGGGGTGGTGGGGGAGCAGACCCTATCTGAGACAGGATGGGAAAGTATTTCTTGCCAGAGCGCATTTCAAAGCTGTTTCGCCGTCATCGTCAGCAAATCTGTGACAACATCTGGGCTGAGAGAGCAGAACAACACATCAAAGCAGCCCCAGCAGATATGGAGGGTTTTGGCTAAGGAGGTTATCCAGGGTAAATGGCATTTGGCAATTTATTAGCTGTTGTTTTTAATAAGACTGCCACGGCCATGTCTAGCGCTCCCAGCCCCAGCACTGCACCCCGAATTAGAAACGACAGGCAGCTGCGCTCACTCAAACGAGTGAGGATGAGAGGGGCTGGGAGCAGGTTTCACAGAGTCTGTCATTGTCTGCCTAAATCCCCTCTGCCTTTGAAACCTTGCCTCCTCTGCTTCCCAGGTTTGGGCCTGTGATCCCCAGACTGTTTGCAGTGCCGGCGCTGGAGGTGGGAGCTGCTCGGCTGGCTGCTAATGAAGCGTGCTGTGGTGTCTGCCACACGCAGGGGGATTTCGTAAGCTTGGCACCTGTTCCAGATGAATGCAGTTGATGGCATGGGCTGGAAATGTGTCCATCCTCAGCCCAGCTTGAAAAGTCTGAGGATTATCTATGTAAATCACGGATTCTCGCAAGTGCAGTGAGCAAAGCTCAACTGGGTCCAGGTGTTCTGCAGATTTAGAGAAAACCTCAACTTTCAGGCCATGTATTTGCTGCCATGAGCACCAAGCCAAGGCCAGCAGACCTTCTGAGGAGCCGACTGCCATACCTCTGTAAAGAATCAGAGAAGCAGAATTTAGGTCTTTTAAAACAGCAGAAAAAGCTTTTATTCATAAATAAGGTTTGTTCTAAGGGAATTGCAGAAGGTTCCTAAAATGCTCTCATGGATACCTGGTCAAGCTGTGACACGTATAAACCATACTAAACTGAGTTAATTTGTCAGGTACAGCAGATGTGGCTTTCTTTTGGTGAGAAATCTCAGCCTCACCAAATCCCTGCCTGATTCAAGCAGAAATATTTCAGGCTATTTCATTTTAAATACTGGTTTGAGGGTCTGGGTTTTTTTCTGGTTTAATTTGAACCAAGGCCTCCAACAAATTGCTTCTCTTTGAGAAATCCCATTTTGCCTCTAAAATCCACAGGGACAGATTCATTAGGGGCTGTAGAAGAACTTTCAGAGCTGAGGAGTGGTTGGTAAGTGCTGTCCCTGCATGCCCAGTCACCCAGAGCTTAGGACACTTATTTGGATGGGTAGTGGGGAGATCCCAGCTGCCTGAGCAGAGATTTGAAATAGGATCCAACAGAGTTGAAGAAAGCCTCCTCACTCATGAGCTGCAGCAGGTTTGGGTGAAATCTTTCCTGTTCATAGAGTTCATGAGGTATCAAGCGTTTCACTGTTAATTAGAGCGAGAACAATGACACTCAGTGTTGTTAACTATTTTAAATGATTGAGTTGCTTAGAAATTTTTTCTTGTTTTGGTGATTCTGTTAATTATCTGCTAATCATCTGGAGTGCAAAGAAGTCTGTCTTGTTGATGTGAGACTACGGTGTGGATACCTTCTGCAGAACCGAGGCTCCTCATCTGAAAGCAGACACCCCAGTTTCAGCATACAGTCAGTGGAAAGACAGCCTTAGCAGCCTTTTCCAGGAACCCAGGGCAACTGCTCACCTAACTTGCATGCTTAAAATCAGCAGTGGGGAAATTCAGACCTTGCAAGACAGTCACATGTTGCTCAGGTGCTGCACTGTGAGCTGCTGTCAACTCGATGCTGAGAAAATGATGCTGCAGTGGGGTCACAGCCTCACTCCTCAATGTCACGAGACCCCTGCTCACAAGTTCTTCCTGCTGATCACTAAAAAATATTGCAGGTTAGAAAGTGGCAAGATTGTTACTGAAAAGCTGATTATGCCTTAAAGCCACCACAGGATGAGTTACTGGAGTTTAATTCTTCAGACCTTGGACAAAGCTCTGCAGGATGTTCAACCGTCGTGAGTGCCCCGGCCAGGGAGTGTCCTGACACTTAAAAATAAATTGGCAAAGGTTGGGAGGTTTGCTGTGGAAAAGGACCAAGACATTTGAACTGAAATCTCAGCTCAAACAGTCAAACTAGGCCTCTTGACTGTGCTAAATAGGAGTATCACTTTATTTTATGAGATTTCTGGGTTCACTGCTCTGTGTTGTGGCCAAGAAAGGATGCTGTGAGGAGAGAAAATTACCCTTTTTTTTTTTTTACCAAACTCAAGCAATGGTTTTTCTCTGACTCACGCTTGGGGTGAGGTGGGGTCTCACAGCCCAGTGAACCCCAGAGGGAAGGTGGGCTTCAGGGGCACCAGGAGCAGATGGTGGGTGCCCATCCCAGCACCCAGCCTGTCAGGACTGGCAGAGCCAGCAGCCTGAGTCCACACACTCGGTGGGGATGAGTTACCCCAGTGGTAACAACCTCCTGTCTTCCCAGCTCACCCTCCTGCCTCACAGCAATTCCCACAGCCTGCCAGCACCTGCATACCCATCCCTGCCTGCCCGGGGGCCCTCGCAGCCCCCAGCCCTTCCCTGGGGGAGCCAGGTGCTCGTGGCAGCCACGCCGCTCATTCCTGCCGAGCCTCCCCTGCTCTCTGTTTTCCTTGGTGAGCACTGCTCACGTCCCCATGATTGATTGTGTTTGAGTTTGATCCTGGAGTGTCTTGGGATGTTTGCATGAGAGGTGCTACATAAGCATAATTGGGGCTGTATTTTCTTTGCCTAATGGGAGCTTAAGCTTGAAGTTAAGATAGTTTTGGCCCTTTGCTGAGACACTGTCCATCAACCTCAGCGCTTTGAGCTCCGCAGCCTTCTCTATTCACTGCTGGCTTAGGAAAAGAGATTAAAAAAATAATATTGTGCTTTGTTCCCTTGTGTCAGTGATGCCTTTGAAATGCAGCCCAGGGTGGAGGCATAGCAGCCTTTCTCTCACGCTGGCCTGGATCTTTGCTGCCCATCTCTGATGGGAAGGGATGCTCTTCTTACAAGCCCCAGACTTGCCATCGGTCCAGGCAGAACCAAGGCTGAGCTGTGAGGGGATGATTTGTTTACAGTGGAGACGCTGAGTTGGGAAACAGAAGGGAGACGTTGGTAACTCACCACCTGTGTGGCTGCCCAAATAAATGGGAAGGGTCTTTCCCTGTCCTGAAACCCCAAGGATTTTAGAAAAAGGTGTGGAAATTAACCCCAGGGAATCTAGACAGACTGAACCCGGCTAGACCCAGCCTGAAAACCTCTGCAGGTCACACATTACCCGCCCAGTTCTCCTCAAGTGAATAGGAAGGGTATGATCTGAGCTGTAGGGAATTTGCAGCGTGTTTGGTGGTTACATCCAAAGATCAAAATATTTTGGTATATGGGGCAAAGCATAAGAAAGAACCAATTCAGTTTTCAGTGGTGCAAACTTTATTAATGCTAAAAATTAATACATCTTGCTAAAAAATATTTACATTTCTTGTTTGGCATAAGCCAGATCACAGCAGAGCAGACTAATGACAGGGTTTGATTTACAGGAGAGAATGGTCTTGTGACAAGCATGAGGAGCCGAGTTTAATTTGTGGCTCTGACAAACTCCCTCCCCAGCCACAGGCCCTTAGACTCTGTATCCCCACACCCTGAGCAGAATACGGGAGAGATTCTGTTCCTCTCCTTCCTAAACATCTTTCAGAGAAAATGGTGTGGTTGCAGAGGGCTGCAATAATGGTCTGAAGAGCTTAAAAATAAGCAGAGTTCACAAAGATGTAAAATAGCTACTCAGCCTAGAACACAGATTAAGGAGCCCATTAGCAGATGAAGTGGGGATGAGATTACACGTGAAAAAATATATAATTCATGTGATTAAGTGTACACATACTTGGGCATAAAATGGTCTTAATTACTTATGTTTATCTCTAATTGCCTGACTTGCTTGAGCAGCTGTGGTGACTGCACTTGCAGCTCCTTGTGAAACACTCCTGTTTTTTCCCCACAGCATATAATTCACACCTTCTGTGTTTGCCAAAGAACCTCCCCACACCTGTGCATTTGAATTAATTTGAATCTCGATGTGTTGTCTTTCAGGGGTAGCTGCTGAGAAGTTTGTCCCTGTAGGCTGAGTGGGCAGTGCTCTCCCAGCAGCAGTTACTGGGAATTAACTCCTGCCCAGACCAATTAACCTTCCTGTTAGCCATGCACTGAAAGCATTACTTGTTGTTCCCATTTCTTCACTTTCCATAAGGATTATCAAGCATGGATTAAAGATCACACAAAACTCAACTACAATTTCCACGAAACCATTTGCTGGGTGGCCCTTGAGCCACTGTACCAAAGCATTGCTCTTTTTTTTTATTTTTAGATTGAGAAAATACCGTTTATTGCAACCGATCAAATATGGGAAGGAAATGGTCTGTGCTCATTAATTCAAATTCAGAAATATGAACTTTCCAAACTTCACTAGTGCATTTTTAGATCATATATTTGCAGGAAAGAATCAGTGTAAAATTTGGAAGTGACTTTGTGTTGATTAGCTGCAGGACCACAGTTCACAGTCCTGGTTTCTTGACTGGACACCAGGTACAGCCAGCCACAAAACATGAGCTATTTCAGTCCAATGTATAATTACAAATATTGAAGTATAAATCTAAAAAATATACATACATAATACTTATTCTGTGCTTTACTGGCTTGGATAATGATAAAAGTGTTGGCTGGAAATGAGATTTGGGTTTTTCCTGACCACAATGACCATTAAAATGCTCTGCAGATAAAAAAATAATAATTACAAAGATGTTCAAAGGGTGTGCTGAAGAGTCAGTGCACTCAGTTCTGTCACAGGCTTAATTTGGATTCCCAGTATTACAAATTATTGTTTTTAAAAGTTATTTGTTCAGTTTTTTTACCTATGCATTCCCTGTGTTCAGTGAGCTCCACATCTCTGCTAACCCTGCCATGCCCTTTCACCACAGGGCTGCCCCACACCTCAGCCTTTGGAAGGAGAAACCAGGATGCCCCAGGCCATGGAATTTATTGGCGTAGTCATCAGTCGTGGGTGGCATCTGAAAGACAAGACAGGCAGAAAGGCTCTGAGGGGAGAGGATGTGTCAGTGTGAGGGTGCTGAGCAACACCCAGGTCAGCCATCCCCAGGGAAGGGATAAATTTGCCTCAAGAAGAAGCCCAGAGCTGTTCTGGTGCCCAGTCTCTATTTTTTTCACACTTTTTCCTATCCAGGACTCTTCCCTTTATCATCTGCTGGAGTTTTGGAGCCCCGGGAACAGAAGAACTGCTAGGGTTAAATGCTCCCAAACAACAGATTAAGCCTGAAGTGTCTGTTCTTGAGCTTCTGTACCTTCTCCAAGGCATCTCATGGCATTTTATGGTCAGGCACGAGGGGCTGGCAGGACCATTGCTGGTTCATTAGGCCTGGCCCAGTTTTTCAGTGCGAGGTGGCCCAGACTGGCTGCTTGTAGCTTTTGCCAAAGAGGCACATCCCAGGCTGCCAGGCACCCAGCATCTCCCAAAATATAGCAACTCAGCCTGCACCTTACCAAGTGGAAGGAAGGTGTGGAGGGTGGTCAGCAGTGCACAGAGACCAGCCCCTGTCACCAACAGCCCGAGGAGGAGGAGGCAGGTGATGAATGCTGTGCTCCTCCTGCCTAGACTCTACCTGTTCTGAGAATAAACATTTTTTTCCTCCTCTAGCTTTAATTCTGGTGAAAAATAAAATTAAAGCCAAATCCTAGTGCTTTAACTAAATCAGAGCATTTACCAACTTCACTTAAAGAAACAAGATTCTTTTCACAGGTGTTTATTTGTACAGTTCAAACAAGATTTTTTTTTTTAATATAAGCCCACCACAGATGTGCTACTCAGCCCAATCTCTGTTGACACCACTCAGAGGTTAGGAACAAAAATACACGAGTAGCATGTTCTGTCTCTTTGCTGGAACAAGGCCTTTCTTTGGGCTGATTATTTAATGTAGGCCCCAAGCAGTTGGCAAAGCAGGTCGTGCTCTGGGATGGGAAGATGTGCAGGATCCTGTGAGGTGATGGAAAATGCCAGGACTGCACCTGGTGCCCAAGGAGGAGGATGGGGGATGCAGTTCCCCTCCTCGTAGAGCAGAGGTTTTGCACGCTGGGGAGAGCTCGCAAGACGTCAGCGTTGCTGGGGCTTTGAACTGCACTTCAAAGCTGGGGCTGGAGCGAGGTTTCTGTAAACCCAGAGAAACAGGTAAATATTTGTCAGAGTCAATTAACCCCCCTCATCACCTCAACGGTCATCTGTGCGAGACGGCTGGAGGGGTTTCAGCAGGCACAGAGGGGAGCCTTGTTGATTTACTGAACCACTTCAGGAGGTGGGCAGACACAAAACACTGCGGCGAGGAGACCTGGAGGCCTCCCCCTCAGCACGGTCCATGAACTCCCGCAGACACCTCATCCTTTCCATCACTGGGGCAGGCAGAGGGGAAAATCCTTTTCTTGTCTGGGGAGAAGACCAGGCCTGCTCCCAGCACTGCTGCTGTAGCTTTATAACCACTTCATTCACGCTGGTTACTCCAGATGGGCATCAGCTGCTCACAGAGCACCAGGGCACGTCGAATCTCCCACCTGCTGCTGCAGATTTAACCACGAACGTTGTGAGTCACCTGTTCCAGGAGACACATCATACAACTCTTCCATGAATTTATCAGGTTCTAGCTTCTGACGTGCCACCAACCCGTTACAGGGGGACTCGGGGTGTTTGTTTTGGAAAGATGGCTTTGCTGGACCACTCTGTCCATGATGTCTGTACTGCAGCAGCTGGAGGGGGGAATGCAGACACCCAGCCACCAAATCACCCACCAACACTCCCAGCCTCCCTCTTGCTTACAGCGCAGCATGAAAATGCAGCTTAAATAAGAAAAAGGGAAGGGAAAAAGTAGAAACAGCTGAGTACCAGTTGAGATGAACACAGATGGACGAGGCTAGGATAATTCCTCACCCCCCTGACCCAGCACCCTCACTGCTCGGACACGGCCCCTGGGGCAACGCCACCCTCCCTTCCGCTCGGCCAGGAACCCTCAGCTGGATGTTAAAAACACAAAAGGAAGTGCAGGGGCTGTAACGGGGTCCAGCTGGGAATATGCAAAGCCCCTGAGGGTGTTTTTGAGGGACACGAGCTGGGAAGATGCTGGGGGAGGCTCTGGGGTGCCCCCCTCCCAGTGCTGGGGTACTGTACTCGCACAGGGCTCTCTCCATCCCTGGTTTCAGGGCAGGGGAAGCGCAGGAGGGGCCCGACCGCGCCGGCAGGCTCCGCTCGGCAGCAGCACAAGGGCAGCAGCCGGGGCAGAACCGCGCCCGCCGGTGCCGGGGAAGCGGAGCGGGGCGAGGGCCGTGCCAAAGGCAACAGCTGGCTCCGTGAGCTCGGTGTTTGCTGTCCGAGATGTTGGCCCCGGGGCCGATGGGCTCTGTCCTTCCGTCCCCGAGCACCTCCCTCCGACCTGCCAGGCGCCCCTGCGGGGGCTGGCACCAGCGCATCTGCTGGCACCGCGAAGGCTGGATTCCAGCAGCCTGTGCTGGATGGCTCTTGCAGCACCGAGGAGGGTGAGCCAGCACGAACCTTATCAGCCCGGGTCCTCACGGGCCACCACAAGCACGGGTCCCTGTGGGATGTGTGCTGCTGGCACCGGGGTGTGCCCGGCTGCGCGGCTCTTCCCTCCCCGCTGCTCGCGGCACACCCGCAAGGTCAGACTGACGTGCGTGGGTCAGCCCAAGCCACTGCCGGGCCTCTGTGCCGCGGGGTGGGCACAGCCTGAGTGAGGGACAGAGATGCCAGCGAGCTGCAGGGATCCCCCATTCCGCTCCTTCTGTCCTTCAAAGGCTGGGCACAGGGACAGTGGAGCTGCCGGCACTCAAACCAAGCTCAGAGCGGTTCTCTTCAGACGAGGTGTCCCACTTCCAGGATTTCCTGGGGCTCACATGTCAGCACGTCCCCTGGTCAGGGACGAAAGACCCTGAGAAGTGTGTCTCCCTTCTGGGAGAGGTGTAGAGAGAATTGCTCCCATTTGGGGTGTGTTCAGAGCATCCCAGGAGTCTCAATTTCTGCTTTTCCAGATTTTTTCCAGCTTTGAGCAAAGTGGTTCTTGCAAACTTCTCAGCCTCCATGGTTGAACCTGAGAAATTTCATGTCTAGGCAGAGAGAAATCTGGTGGCTTGGATCCAGCCATCTGGACGTGGGAAAGCTTCGAAGTCCCATGAGAAAAGGGAGATTTCTTGGCAAAGATTCACAATACATCTTTATGGGAGAGTGGAGGGGAAATACAAAATGTCCATCAAACTTCTCGCTTTCTGTAGGCAGAAGTCAGGGAGCCCAAAGACATGCAAGAGATTTTAGAAGTGAGCAAAAATATCAGAGGCTCCTTTCAGCTTCAATGCCAGGAACTGGCAAATGTCACAGACATCCTGCACAGTCCTGCCCTGCTCACCTAGAAGGGCAGGACTGGCTCTGATGCAGGACAGATCACAGGCACCCTTTCAGAGCCCTCAGGTAGATGTGATCAAGCAAAATGGGAGAGTATGGGCAGGGAAATATGTATGGGAAGTGGTTTGCTCAGTGTCACTCGGGAGATCAAAAGCTTCCAGGTTTCACCCCTGTCTCACCTGTCAGGTGCTCGCTCTGCTTCAGCGCTGCTGGAGAGAGCTGAGCTGCTGCTGTTCCCCAGCCTTGCGAAGAACTGTTAATGCACCCAGAGCCTCTGTCGGCACGTCCTTCCTGCCCAAAGCCCCTCCATCCCCTCCGGATGCCCCTGAGAGCTCCTGTGCTCTGTCTTTCCTCCTGCACCACCTCCCTGCACTCACCAGGGTCTGCTTTTAAATCTCCCAGGCTTTTGGGAGATTCCCATCACCCACCTAAGCTGCATCCTACTCCCTGCTGGACATGCCCCAGGCAGACCCCGGGGAGAAGTTACACCCATCCCAACATCCCACGGCATGAAAAAACGCTGCAAACATCGCCCTCTTCCTTCAGAGCCAGGGAGGAAAAGCAGCTTCTCTTTTAGCCCCACTGTCATTTAATCTGAGCCGAAAAACCAAACACTGGCAGCGCTTTTCTACAGCAAAAACATTTTTCAGCTGGAGACAATGAACCTTGCACTGGTGGGGTGGTCAGAGGGTGTTTGCTGGTGCCCAAGTGGAGGTCTGGGCATGTGAGCAGTGGGGCCACCCCAAGAAGAGGAGCAATGGGAACAAGACCTCCCTGTGCAGCCAGGACAAACCTGCCTGTGAACTGGTGCCAGGTGCTCAGTTTCTATCTTAATTTTGGTCTTTGGAAAAAAGGGAACAGAGTGAATACACAGGGGCTGCAGTCAAGCTGTGGCACACCCCCGTCCAAGCAAGAAAATTACATGGTGAGGCTGCCAGGGTGTCCTTACTTCACTTTGCTGGGTCTGGGCTTTTCGGGGCTGGGATCCACTAGCCCCTGTCCGGCAGCTGATCCAGCCCTTTGCTGGGGCCACAGCACTCCCAGCCATTACACAGGTAGCACTTACTGTGTCAGGTGATGAGGAAAGACATGATCTCAGCTCACCCCAGATGATGAATTTTGTGCAGGCTGCTGAGATGGGAAATTCCCACCAGGGCTGCTGGGTGTGAGTGATGGGTTTTCCAGCCCTGAGCCTGGAAAACAGTCATGCGGAGAGCAGGCAGCAGCACAGTAAACCTCACCAGCACCATGTTTCCAGGGCTGTTGGTTCTGGCACGTGTCCATGGGCACAGCTGGATGTGGGCTGCACCTGCAGTGGGTGTGCACTGGGGATGGGGTGATGGGCACAGCACTGCTGTGGGGCAGGGGGTCCCTGGTTGCAGCTGGTGAGGAGGTCACAGCTGATGTTCAGCTCCAAGGTTTGGGTCTACCTTGGTCTCAGCTGACTCGTGGTGTGATGGGTCCCTCTTCCCACTGAGCTGAGAGTTTCTTCTCACATGGCAGTGTGCAGTGAGACCATCACACACCCACAGCGCCAGGCTAAACAATTTGTTAGCAAGCAGCAAATTAACTATCTTCCAAATTGTGCTGAGAGGAGCTTCCGTGTTATTTAAGTAATTTCTAAACTTAGCCCAGTTACTGTAAAAAATACCTTTGCGAGCAACTACTGTCCGCAGAGCTTGACTTCAGAGATGTTTATTTCTAGAGCTGGTGGAAAAATTTCTCACCTTTCACAGATTCTAAATATATCTTGGTGCAGGCTGAAGCCATTGGCCTTCAGAGTTTCCTCGCAGGCAGTCAGGGGTTGATGGTGGGACCACAGCTCTGACAGTGCCACAGGTGTTGTGGGGACAGGTGGGGGGCTGACACCCACCTCTTCACCAAGGAGTTCATGGAGGATCACGTCAGCCTTGAGGGATGCCTTAGTTAACACCCCAAAACAAGTGTTTTTTTGCCGGGGAAGCGGAGCCGTTAGTTTTGGCCCTTTGCTGAGACACTGGCCAGTTGCACCACTAAAAGGAGCTGATTGCAGTGCCCAGGTGACTTTTGGAGAGGGGTCAGGAGCCAGACTGAGGGCAAGGCTGCTCTGTGCTGCCCTGCTGAGCCTAGCCTGGGTGGTCAGACCCACATGTGCAGGCTCCTGCCCACACTCTCGACTGCTGGCTCCCTACACCATCACTATATATAAAATGGGAAAGGTTTTTTTCACCTTAGCAAATACGCAAGCAGAAACTGTGGGTTATGAGAGGACATTGCACCTGAAGCACAGGCATGTGCTGGGCATCGTATGAAAGGCTCCAGGAGAACCCTGTCCCTGTTCATGGTCACCTCTTCTGTGTGAGATTTGACTTTTCCAGTAGCTCTTCCTCTAAGATTCAGCTTAGCTCAGAAAGGGATTCAGCATTTACAGGGAACTGCTCCTAAACAGGAAGAAGGATGACTTTGGAGTCCTCAGACTTCAGGACTGATCTCAGCTGTGTTACACCTCAACGGGTGTTTCACTCCTGGGAGATCACAAAAGAACATACAGGAACTCAGCCTGGCTTCACTCAAGTCACAAGATGTGGAGATCAAATCTTCCAAGCTCCAAGTCAGACAGAAGATCTCCCTTTGTGATGCGTTAGGAGGAACTGAACTCTGGGTGTGCTGGACCTCTACAGGGCTCCAGAAATGCAAAAATCCATCAAAAGCCCCACTTTCCTTCCCTGCCAGGGCAGGCACCAAGGTAGCTGGAGCTTTGCTGATGTTTTGGGCTGGGACTGGGGGAAAGGAACATCTTTCAGCCAAGATGGAAGGTGAGCCTTTCTATCAGTTGATAGGAGGGGAATATTTGACTCGAGCAACAGAGTTTGTGCATTGCCTGGGGAAAGTTTTGTTCAGACAGGACCTTGGTTTCATTTTATTTTACCCCAGAAAAGAGAAGGCTCCTGCTATGGAAATCCACCTCAACCTACTCCAGGCTTCAGGATGCTCAGGGACCACAGTGGACCCTGACCCTCAGCAAAGGGCAGAGCCCTGCTCAGTCCTGTATGGGCTCATGTCACCGTCTGCCACCTTGGGTGATGGGTGATGCCCAAAGCCAACAGATGGGAGAAATAAACATGACAGAGAAATCCTGCAAGTCCCATTATGTCTTATTCTGGAGCGAGCTCCTGTCTGTTGGTCATAAAAGCATCAGAGGGCGTCTCTGCCAAGAGAGTGCTTGAACCCAGTGATTTATCTTTTTTGTTCCCCCTGATGCTCATTAAAATGGGAATTTGCAGGCTGCTGCTGTATCCAGCTGAATGCGTGTGCTTCTTGGCTCCCAGCGAGGTCCTCGCTGCAGATACCGTGTGCTTTGGCAGCCGGGCCAGTCTGGGCTGCAGGATATTACGCCTGGCAGGGACACAAACCCCTTCCAGTTCCTGGAATTTGGATTGTCTCGCGGAGTGCTGATTAAGCAGTGCTTTCAATCTGCACCCAAGACAAAACCCTCGCCTTGCCTCCACACAGAGGCTCGGCTGCTGCGTGGCAGAGGGAGCTGAGGTGGGTTCACTCTCCCTGAGTCCCAAGGAGACAAAAAATAAAAAAAAAAAAAAAACAAAAACCCCAAATTAAAAGCTTTGCAGTTCACAGTGCTTGATGAGCATTTGCTGCTCAGGGCTCTGTCTTTTGTGAAATAATAGATCATTAAAAACCACCTTCTCCACAGCACAGCCCCAGTGCCCTTCCTACCTCAGTGTGCACTTGGCAGCAGCTGCACCTCCCAGTCTGCCCAGTTGAGATCACTGCTGCGTGTCCCCATCTGCCTTTTTAATCTGCTGGGAATGAAACTGCCTTTACCAGCCTCGCTAATGAGAGAAGCGCTGTCCTGCCGCTGGCCCCCGGAGCTGACACTCCTGTCTCCATAGATGAACATGAAATAGGGGTGTCTGCAGGACTGGCAAACTGGGGATGGCACTTTGCCCAGCACCTGCAGAGAGGTGGATGGTGTTTTGGGGTGGTCTGGTGCTGGAAGGTGAAGCTGAGCTGGTTAGACCCCTACAACAGGCAGCCTGGAAAGTCAGAGGGCTCTGGGAGCCACCCTGACACCCTGGCATGCCCAGTGCCATCCACAGCACAGCACAGCACAGCCCCCCACAGGATACCCAGCCCGGCTGGTTCATGGGGTGCTGCTGCTCTCTGCACTGAGGGATCCCCTCCTGCAGTGCTGCAGAAGGGCCAGAGATGCCTCAGTTGCATTTTCCCCGTCTCCTCGCTGGCACAACCATGATTCCACCTGCTGGGTGGGGAGTGGATGGAAATACCCCTCTGGCACACATCTCAGCAGCTCCCCAGGGCCCACAGCATCTTGAGTTGCTTTACAAGAGAGAGGATGCCAGGAAAAATATACAAAGGGGTCTCTTTTGTCAGAGGCTCCCAGCAGGGTGAGACTGTGCTGATCCAGCACAGCAGCTCAGCACCTTGGGCATTATTCCCGCTCAGGTCTGCGCCTCCCTGAGCTCCTGGTCAGCTTCTCCTGCACAGCAGGTCTCTGGGGCAGCTGGGTGCAGCCAGACAGGCTCTTGGACATGCTGTCAAATCCTGCACAGGCAGGAGTTATGTGTCTGGGATCCTCAGTTCTTGTCCCAGTCAAAGCTGTGGGGATGAGAAGCAATGACCTGCTGCTGCTGTGGGACTGCCTTCTCCTCCCTGCACTCCATCTCTGTGCCCCTTGCCAGCTCAGGAGTGGGAGTTTGTCCTTGCTGCTCCCCTTCATGCAACTGAAGAGCCAAATCCTGGCTCCAAACCTACCTATGCTGAGCCCAAACCTGGTGAGGCACAGGAGGACCAGCACCTTGCTTACCTGGGGCACTGTACCACGGGGGGATGACAGCAGCGAGCCCTGCTGCAGCTCACACATGGCCACCCGTGCTGGCTCTGAGCATGGTGGGAGGAAGATGTGACAGGCATTGCAAGCAGGCCCTGCAGCTGGCCAGGTGTCTCTGTGACCTGCAATAACTCAGTTGTCCCCTGGCATCATGACTGTGTTGGATGTTGTAGGGAAACACACTTGATGCTGCAGGATATGGCTTTCAGATGCTACAGCCATTTCCCCTCCCTGGGGACAGACACATGGACACAGCGGAGGGAGCACAGCCCACTGTTTTCCCCTGAGATAACCCTGGCTGGGCACTACCAGCCCGGGTCAGTGGTGGGGCCATGGGCAGAGTCCCTGTGGGATGTGACAAGCCCCAGTCCTTGGGTTACACACAGGTGGCAGTGCCCAGCCCAGCAAGTGGCTTCATCTCTAACAGCGAGAGCTGCTGGCCCAGGGACATGTGTGGCCACCAGGTCGCCTCCCAGCCACCCCCATAAAGGGACATCTCTGCCATCTGCTCAGCTCGCACCGAAGTGAGGTGACCCTGGGGCACCTGGCGAGTGCCAGCTGCCTTCACGGGGCAAAACCCCCTCATGGACCTGGATTCACTTCTCCAGCCAGCAGGATCCCAGCTAGGGAATGAACAGGACAGAGATGACTTTGGCAATCTCTCCCTGCAGGTAGCCTGAACAAATCCCCAGCCAGCAGCGAGGAGCAGCCCCTCTGCCCCAGCCCCTCTGCCCGCCGAGGCATCGAGCCGTGCCCTGCTCGCTCCCCCCGGCCCCGCGCGGGGCTCCGTGTGCCTGCGTGAGCCTGTGTGCGCGGAGGCATCCACCAGCCTATAAATCTCCTGGCAGGGCTCCTTCCAAACTTCAGGACGTTCCCCGGGGGAAGAGTTAAGATGCAGCTTGTGCGTCAGCGGCCGCAGCGGGCTGCCCGCCGGGGCTGAGCCGAACCTCCCGCATCTGCCCCAGCAGGTTGCTCCCGGAGGTCAGTCCCGATCCCACCGGCTGCCGCCGCCGGGCTCCGCTGCTCCTGGCTCAGTGCTCACGGTACGTAGTCGCGGGAACATCCTCCCGCTGCTCCGGGAAGGGCTGGCAGGGATGCTAGGAGGTGCATCGGCTGACGGATTAGGGAATATTCCAGCGTTTTCTCTTTTCTTTTAAAAAATAAAATGCTCCTCTTTTGCAGTGGCTGTTTTTCTTTTCCCGAGTTTAAAGAATTGTTGGGATTTCTCGACAATGCTTTTAAGTCTTGCCGTGCGTTTCTTTATCTGTGTGAGATTTCTGTTTGTGCTAGGGATTTACTCAACACACCAAACTCCTGGGAAGTTACAGGGCAGGCGGCTGCACTGACTCTCAGCAGACTCCTAAATATCCCCTGTGCCACAGGTACGTGCCATAAGTGAAAAAATGGGGGAAACTTTCTACTGGTTTTATATTTTTTTAAAACAAACAAGAAAACCAATTCTGCAGGCGTCTCCCTGACAGTGCTGAGGAATTTGTGCTGATAAATAAGGTTATTAAAGAGATAATTTTAAATATTTATTTTGAAAAGGGAAAAAGAAGAAAATTTCTTTCTACCTGATTTTGGGAAGTGGTGCTTGCATGGTGTTTGCAATCCTGAGTGGTGCCTGTGTTGTTTTCTCTCCTAGATCTGCACACCAGCAGCAGGGACCGGCAAGCCCCCTTGTCCTTGCTTAACTCCGTGCAGGAGCAGAAAGCTGACGGCTGATCCCACCGGGCGGGCTGGCATGGCTGTGCTCCACTTGCACCTGTACCTCACGGCCTTGGGCTGCTGGGTGACACAGCTGACCAGCTCCTTCCTGCTGCCCAACGCCACCGAGCTGCTGTCCCCGCCCGAGGGCACGGCCGCGGGCCTGCTGTGGGGCGAGGGGGTGCCCCGGAGCCGGCGGAAGCGATACCTCTCTCCCCACGACATGAGTGTGATTCTGGACTACCACAACCAAGTGCGGGCACAGGTGTCCCCGCCGGCTGCCAATATGGAATATATGGTGAGTTGGGCTCTGGCAGGGCAGGTTTGGGTCCACAGCTCACCTGTGATGTAGCAGCCCCAGCCTAGTAGGGGCGTCGGGGTGCTGGCCGGATTCCTGGCTGAACACGTGTCCTGCGGGATGTTTTATGTCCCAGGGGCACAACAGACCCATGCAGCCTCTGTGCAGCAGGGATGGAGTCCCAGCACAGAGATGTTACCCCGTGAGGGCAGATTTAGGATCTGTGGGCCTGTGTCTGGGATATCTGGGAGCTTGCTGGCTGTGGGATGGCAGGATCCAGCCGGCTGAGCTGCACTAGGGAAAGGGAGGTGGCTACAAGCATGAAAACTCAGGTCCCAACCCAAAGCCCAGGCAGAAGCCTCTCCCCTAACTGCATCTGTGAGGGATGATCCCATCACAGTCTCCAGGGTCCCTTTTCAGTGCTGCAAGTGGTGCCAGCTCCCAGGAGAAGAAATGTGCAGGAGTGAGTCAAAGAGGGGCTGCGCAGCCTTGACAGGTTGGGTCACCCTGGGCAGAGCTTTCCCCAGGTTCTGTCCACCCTGCTTGGAGCTCCTAACCCAGCCATAAAGGGCCTCCAAGAGGAGGGATTTCCAGCCTAAACAGGGCGGGATCCTCAGGGCAGGTGGTGCCACATGCTGCTCTGCTCCCAGGAAGGGGACCAGAGCTCCGAGGGAGCAGCTGGGTGGTCCCTGGATGCGGTTTGGGAGAAGCACACAGCAGCCCAGCTTGCTGGGTACCAGAGCAGGTCAGACATGCCCCGGGAGCATCCTGCACTGCTTCTTGCTTGGCCTAAATTCCTGCCTCCAAAATAACTCACACAGGCATCTCCCCAAAGGCGTTCAGGATGGGTGAGGAAGCTTTGAATAATGCATGAAGGAAGCAGCTGTGCTCACCGGTCAGTCTGTGGCCAGGGCTGCGCTGAGGGCTGGGACAGCTGTGAGCTGCAGCAGCGTCACAGGGCTGCAGGGTTTCACCTCTGTGCTCAGCTCCACCTTGTGCAGGAGCTCATCCCTGGAGGGAATCACACTCTCAGGGCTTGCAGTGCTGCAGGGCATCCCTGTGCTGCTATGCTGTGTGTCCCGGAGCCCTGGTGGCAGCTGGGAAGGTCCACTGCACCTGGACATGCTGCGGCGCTTCCTTCCCCTGGGCCTTTTCTAGCCTGATGCACGGGTCATATTTTTTGGACACTCATGGGTGCTCAGAAAGCCCCCTGAGCACAATGGAGCAGGTTTCTCCTCTTCCCACCTCTGGGAAGCCAAAACTCCTTCCTTTCCCCTGGCCAGGTGTGGGATGAGCGGCTGGCCAGGGCAGCAGAGGCGTGGGCTGCGCGCTGCCTGTGGGACCACGGCCCCCCCGAGCTGATGAAGTATGTTGGACAGAACCTCTCCATCCAGTCGGGCAGGTGAGTGCCCTGCAGGCAGGGTGAGCTCCTGGGAAACCCCCACGCCCCACAGTGCTGGAGGAGGAGCAGCAGCAGCCCCTCAGTCAGGGAGCAGAGAGGCTCTGAGCTGGCATTGCAGGGAGAGAGATACACCTGAGAGGCACATCAAGGCCCCCTAAGGGTGGAGGAGGAAGGCCCAGCTCTTGCAGAAGGGTAAATACAGGAAAGCAGAGGTGCCTGCTGCTCATTTGAGGAGTATGCCATTGCTCCCCTCCCTGCCAGGCACACGGACCAGGGGGATATGGGTCCTGGATCTCCTCCATGTGGCTGAGCACTCAGGTGCCTCTGGTCTTCTGGCCTTAAGCACAAGTGGGCTTGGCACAAGCATGTCATTGCCCCCTTTTTCCTGGAAATGCTCGGTCCCAACAGGCCCTGGCTCCAAACCATTTCTCTCCCCGGCTTCCTCAATGTGGAACTTTCCCTTCCTTTCGTTCTCCACGACCTCCAATGTAGAAGGCACCCACCTTACCTGTAGCACCATTGCAGGTACCGCTCCATCATGGACATGGTGAAATCCTGGCACCAGGAGAAGCAGCACTACTCCTTCCCCCACCCCCGCGAGTGCAACCCCCGCTGCCCCTCCAAATACAGCGGCTCTGTCTGCAGCCACTACACGCAGGTGAGCGCCGCAGCCCCCCAGGGTCCAGCTGCAAAGGGGGCCTTGTGCAGCTCACAGCCCTTCTCCGGATGCAGGATCAAATCCTGGCAGCTGGCAGTGTGTCTGCTGGAGGGATGCAGGCGACGCCCTCCCACCCTGGGCCTTTCCAGCCTTTGGACTGTTGCAGGAAGGTCCCAGGGGCTCACAATGCACTGAGGAGCAACTGGGACCTTCTGGCCGGTTGACAAGGAGGTTTCCATTGTTTTAAAAATTTTTCCCCCATCCTTTGGCCTTTTTCTCTTCACTGCACCTCTGGCAACTGAAAGGTGGTGAAGAGAGAAAAAAAAGCCGCTTTGTACTTTTGCCAAGCATGAATCCTCTTCTCTGTGATGGAACAGCTTTATAGCACCCAGCTGTGTCCAGCTCCCTGGGAGTGTGGCCCCTTCATCCCCTGGCACATCCCCAGACAGCCTGGCCAGCACAAGGTGGAAAACTCCTCTGTTCCTCTGCCTGGTGACAGAGCTGTGCCAACCCCTAATTACCTCCTCTTCATGGCTCCTACCTTGACCTGAGTATCTGCATCCCCATGTGACTCCTTCATGGGGATACTCAGGGATGCTCTCAGTTGCAAAAATATACAATTTTATGGAAGAAATTCAACCTGTAGAGGTTTTAGGAGGAGCTTTTGTCTTTGCTTGATGTCTGTAAGTGCAGGGTAAGCTGCTGGCCATGATCCAGGCTGAGGTTTAGGACCTAATTTGGGTGAATCGGAGCAGTGACCCAGACTCTGCTGCTCATGGATGTGAGCTTGGCAAGGCAATCCCTTGCAGGGCAGTGCAGGCTGCAGGCAGGAGAGGGAGAGCAAAAAGTCACCCTCTGGTAACAAAGCACTGCCTGTGATGGGACAGCATCCAGCCAAAGAGACTGGGGCAGTTGGGATGCAATTCCCTGGTGGGACAGAGCCCTGCACTGGTGTCCCAGGGCAATCAGCTGCGGGATGTCTGGGTGGATGAACACCAACAGTATCTGTTCTCTGTCCTGGCACAGATGGTGTGGGCAACCTCCAGCCGCCTGGGCTGTGCCCTGGGCACCTGTGCCAACGTGCGGGTGTGGGGCAGCACGTGGCGTCATGCCATCCTCCTCGTCTGCAACTACGCCATCAAGTAAGTGACTGGGGGAGAGCTCCCCTGTGCCATCCTCCCTCCCCGGGCCAGTGTCAGCAGCCAGCTGATGATGCTCAGAGGTGATGCCCTCCTCTCTTTTTAGGGGCAACTGGCTGGGAGAAGCGCCCTACAAGGTGGGGCGGCCATGCTCAGCCTGCCCCCCCACCTACGGCGGGGGCTGCTCCAACAACATGTGCTTCACTGGAGTCAAATCCAACCAAGTCAGCTGGTTCTAGGGCTGTGGCTCCAGGAGGAGCCCTGGGAATGGAGATGGGGTGAACAAGAATTATTTATAACACTGACCCCCCTGGCAGCCTGGCTGTCCAACCTGCTTCATCCCTAGTGCTGCGTAGGAAACTGCTTTTCTAACACACCTCTCCAGCAAAGTTGTCTGGTTGCTTCCCACTTTGGGGGAACTGGGGACAGTTCAGGTCCCTATTTTCTGAAATAGGGATGGTTTAGGGGTGCACGGAGGGAGTGGGGCTGGCTGGCATGGTCCCTGCTCTGCAGACTCGGGGCGCTTTCCCCACTGCCCCCCCTGGTGCTAAGGCAGAGGCCGGTGTCAGTGAACACCAAGATGTTCCCCTCGTGGTGAGCAGCTGGAGAAGTGGGGAGCCCTGAGCATGCTCCTGCTTCACGGCAGCCCCTCTGACCATGGGGCCCCCAGCTCTGAGCCCCCCAATAAAGCAGCCTGGAGACCCCCATGCTTGTGTTGGTCCTCCCTCACTCGCAGCCTCGAGCCTTGGGGTAACACCGAGCCAGGGCCTTTGCTCTGGTTTTGGGGATAAGCGGCAAAGGGGTGCAAAGCCCTTGGTGGGGCCACGGGCTATGGGCACAGGAGATGCCTGGGTGCTTTGCTCCATCGTGTGGGAGAAGCCAGCACTGCTGGGACACGGGGTGGTGATGATGCTGAAGGGCCACTAACTCCCTGTCCCACCCAGGCTGTCCTACATGATCCCACTGCTCTACCTCACCCCCAGTGCCCCTGAGCACCCCCTTACCCACATCCCCTCCCTCTCTGGGACCTCTCAGCACTCAGCAAGCTCAGGGGTTCTTGAATTCCAAGACCAAGGTTTCCAAGGTTTGAGCATCCAGCTGTGGATTCCTGTGCCCTCTGCATCCAGCAGCACTCTCCCCACTGCATGCTCCCTTGGGATGTGCTTTTTCATTCAGAGGAGCAGATATTAACAGCCCTAATTTTGCCCCCTCAGGGCTGCAGGGTTTCAATAGCTGAGGTGTTGGGGAGATCCTGAGACTGGCAAGGACTCTTCTGTGCCTCCTCCAGTCTGGCCTCTTCCTGAGATGTACAGGAGATATGGAAGGCTCTGTGCTGATGGATAATCACTTTTTCAGCTCCAGCTGTGGATTCCCCATATATTTGATGTCCTCTCAGCAACACTTCTTGCACATGGCCCTGCTGGCCTCAGCACAGAGCCTGGCAGCCCCAGACTGCTCCTGTCATGGAGCCCCCAGTGGCACAGGGGCTGCCACAGCCTCATGGGGAGGCTGGGGAGCCCATCTGCACATCTGCCACCATGAGGTCCCAGGTGCTGCGTCCCAGAGGGAGCACAGATGTCCATAAGTGGCTGTGGCACCTTGTGAGTATCCCCAGTTTGGGGAGCAGAGAGAGACAGGGAGGAGCTGCAAGCACCTTGTGCCCCGTCCTGTGCTCAGGGTATGGCCCTGCATCCCACCACAGCATCCCCACAGCTCCCCGTCCCCAAGCAACCCCTCTGGTTTGGCACCTGGCAGACAAGCCCTGACTCATGGCCGGGGCATTTGGCCCCTTGTGCCTCAGCCAGGCTCTGCTCTGCCCTTGCCGGTCCCCACACTTGTCCCACAGCCCCTGGCCCCCCATGCTGTGTTTGCCCTTCGCTGTACACAGGCTCAGACCTGGTTTTCCCGTCGTGGGTGGGCGATGGCACAAAACTCGGCAGCACCTGGGGCGCTGCGGAGCTGGATCCGGCTGCCCCGACTCCCCGTGGCCACGGGTGAACCCCAGCCCGGCGGCTGCCCCGGCCTTGACACCATCTGGAAGCGGGAGCCCCAAAAGAGTCCAGTAAAAGCCGTGTTTGAGTTTCTAGCTTGGCAGCAGTTACTATAGCTACAGCAACGGCACCTTGCAGATTGGTTTCCATAAGAGCTTGGTTACTATTTAACATCTCCACCCACATTAGCCCTGATTAAGCGAATCAATAAGATAACAGGAGAGGCAGGTTTCCTCGCCCTGCCTCTCCGCGCTCCCTCCTGCCTTCACCTAGTTCCTTAGTGAGAGACATTTTTATTTATTTATTTAGATTTCTTTTTTATTCCTCTACTTCCTCTGGTTTTCGCCCCAAGTCCCCATAGCAGTAGCCGGCGAGACATGGTCAATGTAAGCACCCAGCTAAGCGCTAAGATGGAGGCTCCATATGGTGAGTACAGCGTTCCCACCGCCCGCGCTGCCGGCCCGGCGTCGCTCGCGGGAAGCGGGGCTGGGAGCGGGCAGCAGCCCCCAGCCCCAGCCCTGCCGCGCTGCCCCACTGGCTCAGGCATCTGCAAAGGCTGGAGAGGGAGCAGGAGAAGGGTCCTGGCTGATTTTGATATGATGTAAATCCATCTGTATGTGCGTTTTCTCTCTTTCGCTCTGCTTGACCCAAAGAGGCAGGCACGTGCCCGAGGGAGCAGAGCGGCCCCACGTGCTGGCAGAGGGGCCGCTGCTGCTGCTGGGCTCGCAGCAGAAGTGGCAGCAGTGTAGAGGAGGTGACATGCTGCCCTAGGACACGCAGCCAGCCCCGATGCACAGGCTGCAGGTGGCCCGTGGCACGCCCGGGCTGCGTGAGTGGGCATGGCGGGCGCCTGCCAGCGCCAAGCTCCCGCCGAGGGCCGGCGTTACGGCTGGGCAGCTTTCCCAGCAGGGAGTGTAGTGCCTGGACAAACGGCAGCCTCCAGCCTCTGCGGGGCAGAGCATCAGGTGGCACGATGCTGCCCGGCACCTGGCCGCAGCGAGATGCCCGCCGGGCCTGTGTCCGTGCTCCCGGCGTGGCAGAGTGGGCACCAGCCCGGAGCAACCCCGTGTTGTTCTCCTTGGCTGTGCCAGGTGCCCACTGCCAACAAATGCACAGGGCACTGGGGCACAGGTGCCCCTGCCCGGGCTGGCACCAGGGTCAGGATGGGTCATCTGTGCCTGTGTTGCAGCATCCCCCACAGCTGGTTTGGTCCCGTGTGTTCTGGGAAGCCCAGTTCCCTGGGCATGGCCAGGGTGTGGAGTGAGGTCCCAGCAGTTGAGGTCTCACAGTTACAAGGTTCTCCATCACATCCTCATGACTCTCCAGCACTTCCTTTTGGCTCTCCATCAGATCCTCGTGGCTCTCCATCACTCTCAAGGGCTCTCCATCGCTTCCCCAGGCTTTCCATCACACCCCGTGGGGCTCTCCATCGTACTACCTTGCCTTTCCTCACTCTTTTTCACGTCCTGCTCCTCTTCTCTTTTACAAGCATGCAGCCGCTGCCCAGCCCACCTTCCAGCCACCATGTGTGCAGACCCAGATCCCAGGAGGGCTTGTGGGACTCTCAGGCCACCTCCTTGCACTTTGCTCATGGCCTCTCTTTGGGTGGTTGCTTCCCTTGATCCAGGCTCGCAGCCTCCCACAGGTGTCACCTCCAGCGCTAACCCACCTCTGTGGTGGCATCCACGCTGCCTCGTGCCTCCCTGCCCCAGCCCCCAGCACTTCAGCACTCTGCAGATCACTTTATTTCAGGTTACATCACCCCGTGGTGAGCCATGGCTACACACAGGGCTTTATCAGCATTTTGGTGGGTCCATGGCCTATGGCAATGGAAATGTGCAGGAACTGTGTAGGATCTGCTCTAGAGTCACTGGGCTGGGCTGGAGCAGGCAGCTGTGCTCAAGCAGTTATGGAATGCTGAGTTTTAGCCTGCTTTCATTGGGTTGCTCATTTGTGCATCCCCAGCCTGCAGGAGCCAGGTCTCTGAAGGAGCTCTGTTCACTCCTGCCTCTGAGCTGCAGGAGCCAACAGCAGGACAGGGCCTCACATAAAGCTGGACTCAGATAAATTCCCAGTTTTTGGTCAGTTCAGTGCAGGTGGTGGCTTTGTGTCCAGCTGGTGCTGCTTGGACGACGTGCGAGGAGCCACGTGGTGAAGGACACACGTGAGCGGGTGGAACAAAGGATTGATACCTCTGAGATGTGCAGAGGGTTGGATCCTGGAATGAGAACTGGCCCAGGAGTAGCCAGTGCTGAGCATCCTCCAGGCTGGAGCCCCTGCTGCTGGTGAGAGATGGCTCCTGGCCCACCCAGCTCACAGGGACTGACTTGCACTTCATTTGCAGGAGAAGAGGAGGTTCAAGGTGTGTTTGCATCAGCCTGGGAGACATGGTGGTGCAGAGTGGCCAGGTCTGGCTGTCCCCACATCCAGGGTGCCTGCATGCAGCTTTGCCCCAGGGTGCAAAGCCAACCTCACTTCTGCAGTGAGCAACTGGCTTTGCCTCACAGATGCAACACAAGGAGCTGAACAAGGTCTTTAACCACTTAGGATGAAGTTATTCTGCTCAGCTGCAGCTGGCTCTAATGTGAGCAGCCACTTGCCAGCCCTGGCACATCAGCAACCTTAAACACAGGCAGGCAGACATTTCTGACAGTAATTTTCTCCCAATTTTTAAAAAATTATTTTGTTAATTTAATATTTTTATTGTTTTGGGGTTTTTTTTAAATTTTTTTCAGTCTGAGAGTCAGGAACTGAGCCACGTGCTTGCCCAAGTGCAGGCAGAGCCGGGTGCTGTTGGGTGGATGGGGGGGGAATCGCTGCCCATTCCATCCCATCCCACCTGCAGTCACTCTCCCCATCTGCTCCCGTGGCCGAACAAAAGCAGGCTCTGGCCAGCACCCGCTGCAAGCCTGGGGCCAGGCAAGGGGGAGAGAGAAATAATAAGAATAAAAAAGCGAGATGGGCCTCCCAGACTAAAGCGAGAGGAAACTCGGAGTGTTGGCAGAAGGAGGGGAGTCCTCATAAATAAAATGGGTGAGAAAGTTATCCAAATAGAGGTGAGGAAGGGCTGGTGGGATGGGGGACTGGGCAGTGCCTGGCTTCCCCCGCAGCTCTGTGGGGCTGGGTTGGGGCTGGGCAGCAGAGGGGGCACAGCAGCTGGGATGCACCATCCTGCAGATGGCAAAGTGGTGGCCAAACCTTTCCCAGGGTCACTGGGAAGTTTATTCCCTTGCAATTCCCACCAGTTTATTCCCCAGCCATTCCCACCAGTGATGCCCTCGCAGCCAGCAGCTCCCAGCCCCGAGCAGGACAAGCCGTGGAGCTGGCATCACTGGTGGAGGCACACCAGGGGCCTGCAGAGGAGCCTTCAGCCTTGGAGGGGGTCACAGAAGTATTTTCAGTTTCTTTTGATAGATGGAAAGATTTTTCTGATTTTCCCTTCTCCCCATCCCTCTTAGGAGCTTCAGGATTTCAGCATCCATCTGAAGCCAGGGATATATTCTAATGGGGAAGCTTGGCACTGGCATTCAGCCTCGGGACAGCGAGCAGGTCTGGTCCTGTCTTGGCAGTGGTGGCATCAGTAAGAGCAGAGAGTGGGGCATCCCCCCACTGCACTTACTGCAACCCTCCCCATCCATCCCTGCCCCAGACTGTCACCAGCATTTCCCCTAAATCATACCTTGGGGGCACTTTTTTCCCTCCCATCAGACCTGTGCCTTGTGTAAAGGACTTGGAGGATGACCTGCCAGGCAGTGACAAAGGTGGCCTGTCCCCAGCACCCTGCGTGGGTCCTGGGAGGAGAAGGAAGTGATGCTGCAGCTCTGGAGAGATGTGGTGTTGCAGGCACATTCAAAATCCTCACCAGCACCTGCTGAGGACAGGCTGTGAGCTGGAAAGGGCTCCACTGGTGCTAAATCCCTGCAGGAAGCTGCAAAAGGGTGTGTGAGGAGGTAGAGGATGGAGAGGGGGCAAGGGGACCATCTCCTCCTGGGCAGTGAGGAAGGGGATGAGCCCCTTGATCCACCTTTATACTCCTGATCAGACTTGGGCACAGTTTGGGCAATTGGTCTCACTCAGTCCCAGTGCAGGCAGCACCACTCATTCATATTTTGGATCTTCTCAGAGCCGGGGATCCCCAGGGCTGGAGGTTACAGCAGGGACCAGCGCAGGATCAGGGCTGGCCCTGATCAGTAAAGCAGCTTTGGAAAACAGCTGAAAAATGCGAGACGTCATTGCTGCTCAGGAGCTCTGGTCAGATGTGGGGAATAGTTTCAACTGAGAAACATAAGAGGAGGCCGATTTTCTGAGTATTTTTAATTTTCACTGCCAAATGCATCGAATTTTTTACAGGTTTCCTCTAGCTGTGACCTGAAGTGAGCTTTTCCTCCTCGACTGCTCATGTCAGCTGCTCTTTAATTCCTCTGTTTACTCCTTGTGCTCTGTGTCCATGCCCTGGCAGCCATCATGGACCGAAGGGTGTTAGGACACCTGGCACAGCCCCCTTCCTTGTCCCCACTCTGGCCATCCTTGCTGGCTGTTGGGGTGGCCGTAACCCTGGTGCTGGCAAGGTCAGCACTTTGTAGTGCCCGAGCAGGGTGTTGGAGCAGCCAGGAATAAGCACAGGTATTTGCTGGGATGCAGAAGGGACAATCACTGTGTTAGCACCTTGGCCTGAACCTAAGAGCTGTTTGCTGATGCTTGGTGGAGGTTTCCTTGGGGAAGAGCTGGGGATGCTGCTCAGTGTCACAGGGTGTCTGCACTTACCCGCAGGGCTGTGACTTCTCCCACCTCAGTCCAGCCGTTTATGGGGCCAGCAGCACACCCTCAACTTCGGCTTTGCTTGAAACACAATGGTATTTTTATATGGGTATTTTTACAGGGTGCGTGAGCCCAGAGGGCTGCTGTCAGCAGGAAATCAGCTCCAACTCTGCAAGTTGAGCTGCAAGAGGCTCAGGAAGGCTTGAGGAGTGTCTGAGAGATGTTCTGAGCTCAGCAGGGCAGGTGTAGGTCTGCAAGTCATACTCTGTTAGTCATCTGCTGACATGTCTTAAATGGCATTAAAAAACGTTTATTTGGCATGAGTGCAAAGGGCTGGTGAATGATGGTGGTCCCACAGACAGCGAGGGCTGGGTGAGTTTCTTTTAGATGCAGCAGTATTTGCAGCAGGACCAGGGCCAGCAGTGGGGGACAGGGCAGCACACAGGGCAGAGCCAAGGGCTACGTCAGGGGATGCCTGCAAGTATCTCTGCCAGCAGGCTTGGGGTTAGAACAGGGCAAAGACTGCAAAAAACATCCATGACTGTTTGTGTTCGGGCTCCTTCTCTGTTTGCTTTCCTCACATATTCAAGCAAACAAGGTTCCTGGCAGAAATGTATGTGGAAATGGCAAATGTTGCAGAATTTTCACGGAAGGCAAATTTCAAGGTATCAGTTGTATGGTGAACCTGGGGCTGAGGGCTCTGCTCTCCCATCCTGGGCAGAGGCACCAGGGCCTCTGAACAAAGCTGGGTCCCAGAAGCAATTACTCCCAGGAACAGTTCCTGTCCAAACCTCAGCCTGAGCATCAACAGAGATTACTCAGCAAATCCCTTCAGGAAATACATGTCTCAAAAAATAAAGGTAGGCCCAGGATGCTGCACCAAAGGTGTGGGAGGAGCAGCTCCATGCAGAGCAAGTGGCTATGGAAATGCACCAGCAGTCGAGGAGCAAACAGACCCTGGCTCTGTGAGGCTGGGCCAGACTTTCTTTCCTAAAATCCTGCAGTCACCAGAGGGACTCCAGCTGCATCCCCGCGGTAACAGAGCTCTGGTGCTGAGGGGCAGATGGGGACCATCTCTGTGAGCTCAAGCCCTCTGAGCACCAAGGTGTCCCTGAGGGCACAAGTGGTGCTGGCAGCTCCTGTTGGGAAGAGGACTGGAAGTAGGGAATGAGTGACAGTTTGTGCCTGCATCGTAGGTGACCACGCACAGCCCACCTCCTCTGTGATGATGCTCTGGGAGCATCTTCTCCTTCTCTGGACATCCAAGTTGGTTTGACAGCCTGATTTTCATCACAGCCCTACCGACCTCAGACCTTGCTCACCCCGCTCCAGACTTCCCGTGGCAGCACCTTCCCTGCAGCTTTGCCCATCCATCTGTCAGGGTGGGTGGCTCATCTCCTGTCACTGAGCACAGGGAACCCAAATCTACCAACCAGTGGTGGGGACCAGCAGTCACCTTTCACCTGCCTCTGCCCCAGAAACCTGCCCCAGCCATGGGTGTGTGTGAGATTTTATAGGCGATAACCCCGGGAAAGTGGGAAACACAAGGAGAGACGCACACTCAGCTTCCTGGCATGGCCCAGTGCTCTGGTTAGGAGAGCCAATGTCAACAGATAGACCTGAAGGAAGGAGCAAAACCAAATACATGGGCACTTCTCAGAACAAGAGCTGTAAAACCTGCACAAACGTGAACAAGTGCCACAACACCGGTTTATACGGTCAGAATCAACAGTTGAGCCCACTCAACGTGTTTGCCGACACACAAACCACAGCCACCGGGCCGGGTTCATGGCCCAGTGCCCTTTGTGGAGGCAGGGCCCGGTTCCTCCTGCCCCACTCAGCCACCTCTCTCCCCCTCTGCTCCCAAGGGATGCTGATCGTCTTGCCACACGGTCCCCAAAGCCTCGATACCCCATGATAAGAGGCCGCTGCTGCTCTTCTGCAGCATTCCAGCCTGCCCTGGCTTCCATCCAGCTGGACAGTGTCTGTATCCCATCCAGCAGGTGAGATGGCAGCACCCACCCCACCACCCTGGTGAAAAGCAGCAGCTCAGCACGTGAAGAGGATTCACTGGTGCTGACACCACCCAAGGAGATCTTGCATGGGCTGTGAGGCCAGGCATGGTGTCAGGTTAATGGATAGGGCAGCACCGGGGGAGCTCAGCAGAGGGTGTAAAGGAACAGCTGCTCCATGGCAAAAGGCCCTGCCCGTGCTGCAGGTCCCCATCCAGCTGAGTGGCCTCTCACCTGCAGTCACTGCAGTTTGAGCAGGTCCTGTGCCAGGGACAGGCACGCTCAGGTGGAGGTGGCCCAGCAGGGAAGAGTGGACAAAGCACTGATGGACACCTGAGGGAAGCAGCTCATGCAGAGTCTTGTGTCGGCAGGGCAAAGGCGGCAACAGGACATGAAGAGTGGAATAAGGGCAGGAGGGGCAAGGGGACAAACAGCCAGGCTTCAGATCCACAGCCCTGGCTACTCCTCTGCCTGGATTCTGGGACTGAATGGTGGTGGGACCGAGGTGGTGGAAGCAGAGCCGGGTGCTGCCTGTGGCTTGTCCATGGGTGTGTGCCTGGAGACTGCCATCGTCTGGGAGAAATGTCTGTTGACTTGGGTGTGTTTCCCTGTTACTGCCACTGAAACCTGTGTGGCAACACGGGGGTGCAGGGAGGTGTCATGGGGTCACACACAGTTCAGTCCCAGCCCTGCCCTTGATGCTGCTCCCTGCTCCACATGGGAATGTTGGGCATCAGGCCCCGTTGCCAGCACACCCCGTCCCTGGGCACAGAGCTGAGGGGCAGAGCTGCAGAGCTGCTGGTCACTCCCCATTCCTGACTCACCAGGAGCATTCTGGAAGTTTCTGACTGCGGACGCTCCAAATTAACTCAAATGTACCTCAGGCAGCCCTGAGTGGAAGCAGAAGCTTGTGGAGACAGGACAGGAATGGTTTAGAAATGCTTTTGCTCCATTAGACTTGTGCCTTTGAGGCGGTGCTTGGGGTCTGATGTCTGGAGGGCAGGACTGAGCTCTCTTCTCCTTGGCATGGCAAAAGCAGAGGTGGGATTGGCAGGAAGAAAGTCATCCAAGGAGGAAGGAAAATGCAGGAAAATGGGTATTTCAGATGGGTTTGTCCCTGAGTTGGTTCTTCTGGACACGGAGGCCGATGAGACCTGGCCCCAGTCAGGTCACGGCCAAGTGGCCCAAGGCTGCATTCAGAGGTGCCCAGGTCTCCCTTCCAGCAATTCAGTCACTCAGTGCCTGTGAAAGCCCAGTGAAGTGCCACTCTATTCCCTCACCCGATTTTCCCCCTCCATTATAAACAGGGCCACACATGCCACGACACACTTCCTGCAGAGGAGAAAACTCTGGGAGCTCAGCGGCCTCCCAGCTCCCCTCTGGACGGAGCCATCCTGCGTGTTGTGATGTTAACTGGGAGGGGAGACCAAGGCTGTTGCTCAAGGATATGGTGTTCTGGCTATTTATATAGAAACACTTTAAAGCAAAAGCAGTCGGCCTCTCCCTGAGGAGCCAGACCCACTCCCGCCGTTAGACACACCCAGGCACATTTTCTGGATCAACCTCCAGAGCTGCATGTATGGTCAGGTACCCCCTGCCCTAAAGAAACCCAGTGGCAGGCCAGAGACCAGGGTGAGAGACCTCAGAAAGGTGGCCCAGAAAGCAGCGGGCACTGCTGCAGGCACCAGCAGCAGGGCGCAGACACAGAGCCACCTTATAATTTTCCTCCGGGTAGTGGCCAGAACCCTTTAAAACCTGCGGCTCTGCGGCACAAACTCCTGCTCCCCATCAAATCTCATTGTGACCAGCATTAAGGGATTAGCCTGTCCCTGCCTCTGCGCCACAACCAGCTCCTGGGCATGGCTCGTGCCCCGCTGCCCGCGGGGGGCTCGCCGGCTGCACAGCCCCATCCAGGGGCGAGACTTCCCTAGCTCTGCCCACGGAGCTGAGCTCCCCTGGAAGATGAATGGCAGCAGATACGACCTGTTCCAGGAAACACCAGGTACCCCCCTGCTCCCCCAGCACTCGCAGCAGGGAGAGAAGCAGCTGCATAACCAGCACGGCAGAGTTCGTGTGAATGAAGGGCATTGACAGGGTCTCCTGTGTGGATTTGGAGCTGCCAGAATACTCTCCTTCCCACTGGTATTGCTGGTCCCCACCCGATGGGACCCCCATGTCTCTGGTTTCTGTTTTGCTTTGTGCAGGGTGAATATGCCAGGTTTGTGGGTGGTGATGGCTCATGTCCCCAGGCTGGTTCTGGGGCTCAAGAGAGAGATACCCCAACATGGGTGGCATGGTGGGTGCTGTGGCTCCTGGGGGAAGAGGTGGCAGAGTCAGGCACGGATACCTCAGTGATTGCCCATGCTGTTAGGGAAATGATTCAGTCATTCTCAGCCCAGTTCCCAGTGTCTGGCATTACTGCCCCGGGCTGCAGCCTCAGCAGGCGTGGGGACAGATCCTGCCACTCGCAGCACATTCTCTGCTCCTGAGCCAGATCTGCAGCGGGACATCCCAGCCCTCACAAGGAAAGCTTAGAAGCAACTAAGAGAAAAACAGTTCCAGTGCAAACTCTACTGGTTGCACAGAGTCCTTACCAGAAAGCTCTTTAGGGTTCCCCTCTGTGGCCCCCTCCAGCCAGCTCTGTGCTCAGCCCCTCAGCCCCAGCACCATGGGGACCTCAGAGTGGAGGCCAGGAGGCTGGGTTGGCTTAGGATGCACCAAACATGTCCAAGTTCCTGCAGACCACTGCCAGCACCCTGAGGCACTTGGACATGTTTGGTGCTTCCTGAGCCCTGGACCCCTGTGCCTCACAGAGCCTCATCCCCAAAACACCCCAACAGCCTCCATTCCACTCCGGGACTCAGCAAAAATTGTGCTGCTCCTCTTGCTTGAGCAATTCCTTGCAAGCAGGACTTGTGCTGGCAGTGGGGTTTGTGCCTCCTGGGGTAGCCTGCACCTGCAGCCACCATCCCACAGGACGAGCTCCCCGTGCCAGTGGGGAGTCACATGCTGGGGGCTGCTCCCAGCAATACCTGTGCACTTTATCAGCTGGCAATTGATTTAGGAAGGTTCATGGCTTCAGCATCCCATGATACGTTTACAAGAAGTGGTTCATTTCCTCAAATGATGTAGTTTATGGTCATAATATATTTTAATTTCTTTATGATACAACAGGCCAATGGCACCGGGACTTGCAGGAATGTAAAGGGACAAACAATAGTGTTATCCAGTGTTGGAGACCTAGCTCGAATACTTACGGGCTGATTAACAGTTTCCCATATTTGTTAGGTGGGAGCCAGGCCGTTGGGCCTGTGGTGTCCTGGCCATGGGTTTCTGCAACTGTAGGGACATGTGATCCCCTGCCCTTGCTGTCCCCCATGCAACAAACCTCGCATGCAGAAGGCTCCCACGGTCCCATACCTTGCTTTCTGCTGTGTTTTTATTTCTCTGGCAGTGGATGGGAGGGTTGCATCACACAGGAGGGTGTGGGGTGGGCGTGCAGCTGCTGTGGACATGGAGATCCTGAGTGTTGTCTGCTTCTTACTCACCCCTTGCTGTGCTCTGGTGATTGAGGACACTGGGGACCAGACAGGCTATTCAGGCACTCTGCACACTCCTGCAGAGAAAAAGCATTTGGCACTAACTTGTTTCCTTCCATCTCCAGATACCAGAATCTCTTGAATTTTAACTTAACCGCCCCTTTGTGTTTTGTTTTTTCCCATGCCCAGCCTACCCTTCCTGATTCAGACCTGCCAGTGCTCCCACCTGCAGCAGCCTCCCTCCTTCCTCCTGCTGCCTCCCGTCAGGCACACATGGCCCTGTCCTGACATGTTCCCCCAAGTTCAGCTCCCCAGCTGGGGCTGATTTTGCCAGCCAGCCCGGGGCAGGCAGAGGGCAGCTGGAGCTGTTGGGTCCAGGAAGATGCTTTTTGCCCTTGAGGTGCCCTTGACTTGCCATCCTCCAGGGCCATGGGCTCAGACTGTCGCCCAACACCCGTGCCTTGTTGCAGTTCTCCCTCCACTGCTCAGCAGCACTGAAGTCTTTTGCCTTAATTTTGAGGAAGGGCTGATCCCGAGAGCCCCAGCAGCCACTGGAGGTCACTTCCAGGCATGGCTTGCTGATGCACCCACCTTTGCAAAAAGATATTAAAAAAAAAAAAGGTAAAACTTGATGTGTAACCACTGTTGATTTTGGCTGTTCTCCTCCTTCACCTATTGCTCCACAGCTGGAACGATTCAGGGGCTGTTTCATGTGTGTATAAAGAATGTATAAAGTCAATGAAACATAAAAGCCCTGCAAACAGCTGGCAGGGCTGAAGGGAGAGACTCCCTTGCCTGCCAGACTGTGAGCTCAGTAGGGATCCTTTTCCTGGGAAGCTTCAGGATTACTTCAGGCCCAAAGGAATCATATCCACCTGCTAAACAAGTTCTCCGCAGGTCCAGAGCAGGCTGCTGAGACCCCTGCCACACTAAATGTGTGAGCTGGTGAGGCATGGAGAGCAATAGGTGTTCGTTGCTGGCACAAACCCCTCTCTCCAGTGCTGCTGCTTCCCTGAGGCTCCTTCTCCCCCATTTAAATGGGGCTTAAACAACGGGATTTCAGCCAAGCTTCTGCCAGTGTTGTCAGTGAACCTGGAACAGCACATGGCAAAGTCAGAGCTTTTCTTGACTTCCTCCCAAGTAGGCAGGAGAGTGTTTATCAGGAAAGTGTCCAGGTCTCTGCCGGGTTGGGGTTTGGATGGAGTGCAGTGCTCATGGTGTAGGGTTTTAAGGGGGCAAGAGGGATCAGTGGTGGGAGCTGTAGCTTGGGCCGAGCTGTAGTTTGCAGCCTGTGGTTTAATGGAAGAAGATGAATCTATTCTCCTTCCTCTCTTGGTCCCAGGCTCATTGCGTGATTTTATATGGAAACGGAGCAGACACATTTCCAGAGTCACAACTGCCAAATTGCAGGCCCCAGAGCCAGGTGCTGCTTTCAGGGGCTGCAGTGCAGGCAGATGCAAATGCCATTTTGATGGCAAATACACATCAGCAAATGCCCTGGCATTTTCAAGAACAGCCGCCCTTCTGGGAACAGCTCAAATTTACTGTCCTTGCATAATAACAGCTCCCAAGAGAAATAATAATTACTTCCTCAAGAGTTCAGAGCCCTTGTTAGGCAGGATAATAAACCCCTCTCTGGTCCAGGGATGAAAGGCAAGCACAGTGTTATCACCAGAGCAGTATATGCTGAAATGGTCTGTCTGTCCCCATGTTTGCAGTTCTTTCCCTACCACTTTTGCAGAGCAGCTATTTATTTTAGCTCCAATAATTGCCTCCAGGCCCAACATCATCCCAGCTTCGGCTGAAATGCACATGTTGCTTTTGGAGAGGAGTTCAGGCAGAGTGTTATACCTTCTTTAAAGTAACTCTTCCCCATGCCCAAAAATTGCCTGGATTCTCCATACAGGGGTTTTGTGGTCTGGGGACCAGGACAACATTGGCTGCTTTGGTTACTTTTTGATAACTTTGGTAAGAAACAGCCTAAGGTTGCAATGAAGTTGCCTCTGTCACCCTGAGCTGTGCTGGGGAGGCTGGGGTGCCCCCACATGTCCCACCCTCATCAGTGACAGTGTGTCTGGGGTCTGCTCAGGGATTGCTTGTCCTGGGCATCACCCCCCGCTCCAAACAGCAAATCTGCCCCAACCCCAGCGACAGGCGCTTCAGCCCTGGGGAAAGTAAATCACCAAGAGTGATTGCTGTTAACAGGATGATAAAATTGATCACATCTTCCCCAAGCAAGGGTCTGGCACATGGCTGTGATCTCCTCCTGCCTCTCGTTGCTGGATCTTTCTGATTGATCCACCTCCCTGGATGGAGCTGGTGGCTCATTCTGTTTCACCTCCACAAAGTGAGAGGGGCACTCTGCTGGGGCAGGGATGTGCTGTGTGCAGCTGGCAAGGGACAAACAGACCCTAAACAACCTCTGCTGAATCATCCTTTTTCCTGGAGGCTTCTCACAGCTTCTGGGGACGTTCTGGGGAGGGACACGGGAGCAGACCCCCGCCTGTGTGTCTGTCATATGATTGCCCAGAGCAGAGGCAAAGATCTGCCCCCTGAGCTGGGGGCTTGTGCAGCTGCACTGACCTGCAGACCCCCAGCCCCAACAAATTCCTTGGAGCTGCTTATTAATACACTGACAACTCTGCTCTGGAGTCACGGCACGCCGAGGTAGAAGGCAGGAGGGTTTGACAGTATGGCCTAAATACCCCTGTTTACAAAAAGTCTGACAAAACACAAGCCCTTGGCTTTATCTTTCCCATTTGGAAATAGTCACCGAGCAAATATACTCAAGGCATGAAACGAGGGGGGTTTATATTGACTTTAGAAAAAGCTGTTCTTTAAAAACAGGAAAAAAAGCTCATCCTGGAGCTGTGCAGACTGGCTGCGAGACCCAAAAGTCCTGTGTAGGGGCTTAAAGCATGCCTGCTAATCTGTAGCAGTTCTGTGTGAGCAAGTCATGCAGTAAACTGCTCTCTGTTAATTTTTTAATGCAGAATAAACAGGTCAAGAAATGATTAGCATGAGAATAAGTTGAGCTTAATTGGGAGAATCAGAAAAGATGAGAGGGAAGAAGCAAATTGGAGTTATCAGTTAACCATACGGAGTGGCTCTGCCTCCACAAGCTCATGTTCCCTCTTGTTTTTCATCCCCTCTGAAGCTGCTTTTTTTTTTTTCCCCCTTCCCTTATTTAAATGATGAGCCAAAACTGCTGGTACAAGCACAATGGAAGCCCTTGTTTCTCCTTCTCATTTTCTATCTGCAATGGCTGGCCAAATGAATTGCAGGTGATAAGGTTCCTACCTGGTTATTCCCGAGGTTCTTCCCAGAAAGGAAGCTGCTGACTTAAAGTGCAAAATCCACTTTGTGGGAGTACCAGTGCCGTGCTCCAGTGCAAAATTTTTGGCATGATCCTGGGAGATCCAAGGACTGAGCAGACCCATCCGTGGGCAAGGGGAAGAGCAGTCCTCGGGACTGCTTGAAGTGGAGTTTGGTCAGTGGTCGGAGATCTATATTCTCAGATAGGCAGGACTTTGTCCACAAACTGGAATTTGAAATTTCAAAGGGGAAAAAAAAAAAAGGCAGAAGGGACCTTTGCATGTGTGGAGATGACTACGCTGGTGACGTTCCCCTGGGACTTTTGTTCTTTGTCTTGTAACCGGGCTTCCTGCTTCCCCACAGCTCGCTTGTGAAATGGTGATGGGCTGAGCAGGGCCCTGATCATGCTCAGGGCTGAGCAGGGCCCTGATCATACTCAGGGCTTTGCTGCTCTGCAGAGGTTTCAGACCTGAGCCCACCCCTGCTTCATGTGCATGCGGGAAAAAAAAAGCCATGTGAAATATTCCAGCTCTACAGTGGCCTTGGAGCTGTGAGTGACACGGGAGGAGAGATGTGGAGTCAGGGCTGCCAGGGCCAGCGATGGCACTGCCAGTGAAAGCTGAGGGTGGTCCTGCTGGCTCTGGGCACTGGCTTTTCTGACAGGCACTTCTTAAGAGTGCAGAGCTGTGAGAGAGAAAAGTAAAGGGCGGGGAGGCCCCTGGTCATGGTCCATGCTCAGAAAGTCTGCAGGCAACCCCAGACTGGGGGGCCTGGTCAATCCACTGGTGGGCAGAGCTGTGTCCTGCATCAGGCAGGAGAGATGGGCCAGCAGGAACTGCAGGGGCATAACATAGGGGCATCAAAAAGACAGGGCCAGGCTCCTCACAGGGTGCATGGCTGGAGGTCAAGGGGCATAAAAACCAGAGAGAGGTTCAGCCAGTGTCTAACCATGAGGACAATCAAGCATCAGCTGTCTAGAGAGGCTGCTCTCCATCTTTGGAGGTGTTCAAGACCCAACTAGACAAAGCTGCAAGCAACCCATGCTGCTCTCACAGCTGGCCCTGCTTCCAGCAGGAGCCTGGAGCAGAGACTCTGAGGACCCTTCCAACATCAATTATCCTCTGATCCTACAACACCCTGTTCAGGAAGCAACAGGGAGGAACCTCTTTAGAGGAGCTGCTCATCTGCTTGACATGCAGAGCTAGCAAGCACAGTAGGTGACGGCATCCTTACCAAAAATGCTCTCTTCAATACTCTGTTCCTGATCCTTACCTACTGAGAAGCACAGATCTTATTTTCAGGGGATCCCCTTTAGGTTTGCATAAATTTGCCAGATGGGGATATATAGATAAGGCAGAATTAGTGTCATGATGTGCCAGTGTGGGAAAGGATTTACTGCTCAAGAGATAAAAATTAAATAATCACTTGGCACAGAACAGCTCATGCCCCAGAGCTGTCATGGTGTCCTTTGCAACCATGTCTTGACGTAGGTAATGGTGGGTGGAGGGTACAGAAAATGGGGACAGCAGAGAAGAGCAGATCTGGGAGCTGAATTTCCTCAGAGCACCTGGTCTGGGAACAGCCTTCACTTATCAGTGGGGGTCTTCCAGCTGTGAGTTGTCTCTCTGTGGAATAAAAAAGACAAACATCTTCTGTAGCCAGAAGTGTTTGAAACAACCCCACAAGCAGCTGCTGACTCAAACATCTCCCACCTAGGACAGCTACAGGGCCACTGTACTGTTGGTCAGTACAGGCCATGGCTACACTGGTAAGCTGTCCCAAAACTCACCACACAAGGATGCTGGGGAAGACAAGGACTCCCCAGGCAGAAAAACCAGGGGAGACATCATCTCCAGCAACAGCCTGTGCCCAGGGATCAGCCAACGCGTTTCCATCAGAGCCCATCTCCAGGGCAAAGGAAGTGTATGGTGTCCTTGGCTGGTCTGGCCCTCGACCTCCGCACCAGCATCAGGGATTTGGGAGGGGGCACTGGTGACTCACAGAGGACACTGGCAGTGAGAAAACAACATCAACACAATCCTGGGCGGAAAACACCGAGTCCCATTGACAGCCCCGGCCTCGTGAGCCACCTAATGCTCTCCAAACTTCCCCGCTCCTTATCTGCCGCTCTCCCGCACACGCTGCCTCTCTGATTTCTATTCCTGGCCCTTTTAATCCTTCCTGCCTGGGAAGCAAATGGCCTTTGCAGCCTCCTTGCTCAGCAGGCTATTGAAGCAAAAGGTTTGTTTTGCTGAGCAGAGCAGAACGGGCCCAGCTTTTACGATATTTTACTAGACGCTGTGGCAAATCCTGCACATATTTGGCCTGGTGTCTGTAGCATTTATCTAATCAAAGGGATCACCGTGGCCTGGCCAGGGTTGGGACGGAGGTCCCGGGGATGAGGTTATGGAGGGGGCTATGCTCTACTCTTGCATCTCCATCCCAGTCTGCATGTCATAAAACCAATTTTTGGCAAGGACTGTATCTGCCTAAAGGAAGAGCCATCAGCAACATGAGCTCTGGCCTGTCCCTCAGGAGCACTGACTGAACCACTGTTTTCCCTGCAGCAAATGGCCATTTATCACCTTCCCCAAGTGAGAAAGCAGGGGCTCTCCGCTGTGCTCAGATTCACTCCTGCAGACCTGTAGCCTCAGGGTAGAAGAGCTGTGTAGAAGTGCTATGTAGGTCATGGTTTTGGGGGGCAAAGGGCTGCTTGAACAATTCTGTGTGCTCCTAAAATGTGAATAGCAAATCATCACTAGCATAACTGCCCAAAGGCATGCACTCGTGTGGAGCCAGAGACTTTGGTGTCACGTTGTGGCAGTGATGCCACCAGGGCCAGGGCAGCTTGTGTTGCCAGTGGGGCTGGGGCTGCATTGGGGTGCCTGGGAAGAACAAACAGAAGCCACTGGGAGCCCAGATCAGCAGTGTGTGGACTCAGTCGCTGCTGGTTGCGAAACCACGGGGCTGTTTTCGATGCAGAGCGAGCTGATACCAAATCATTAATTGCTGCTTCTCTTGCGCCATGCGGCCGGTGCCGTTCAGAGATCGATTAAATTCCCACTCAATGATCTCACAATTGCACTGAAGAGTCTCATTTCTGGATGAAGTGGAGGAGTGATGTGCCACGGGGCAGCTGGAGAGGAGAGCACAGGCAGTGTGCTCTGGCCGCCACTGCTGAGCACCAGCAGGGTCAGACCCAAGGTCTGGGCGAGGCACAGAAGCGCTGCTGGTGCTGACGGCAGACAGTGCACCCGCTGAAGGAAAACTCCTGCTGCTCTGTTGTAACGTGTCTCATGAAACTTTTATGACATATCAGCCAAAACCCAAGGCTGGGGGTGTCCGGCATGGAGTGATTTCAGCTGTGGGACAGGAGCCACCCTGGCAATTCCCAGGGTGTCTGTGCCACCCCTCGGCCCCGCTCGCTGTTTGGGCATGGCTGCAGAGTGGGATCTGTTTATAGGGCATCCAGCCCCTGTAAATCTTGTTTTATAGGGAAGTAAAAGGAGTCATACGTTTTACTTTACATAGCAACGTGTAAATTTCCAGGCGGGAGCTGACCTTCTCTGACCGTGAGGGAGAGAAAAAGGAGAAGGAGTGGAAGGGATGGAGGGAGCAAGAAAAGGGAAAAACAGGGGTGTAGGCAACCAGTGGTGAGGAGAGGAAGGCCATGACAGAAGTGAAGAAGAACCTTGTTCTCCTGGTAGGGTTCTTTCCCAAGTTTTCCACCCCAGGTATAATTAAGAGCAACACCGGCAGCTCAGCATCAAGGTGAATAGCCCTTGGTGAGTGCCTGCTCCCGTGGTGCTGCCTGCACCCAGGAGCCTGGATCAGAAATGCCTTGAGATTCAATAATAAACAGTCAACAAGAATCACTGCTGCTCCACCAAAAGGAAAAAAAAACCAGCTTAGCAGTATTCGGCAATGGGTGAGATGATTAAAGATTAACCCCCTGCCTCCTGCCTCCACCCCTCTGCGAGTATAGGCCTTGAGGCTCAGCAAATCCTTTCACAGAAATATCTGAATTAAAAGACAACAGGTAGGGGACGCAGTGAAGGCAGAGGGAGGCAGGAGGGCCAATAGCCTGGGACAAGGGAATCGGTACAATCTGGCCCGTGTTTGCCGAGGATAATGCGCCTTTCCAAAGCCCTCATAGACATGGAGATGGCAGATTATAGCGCAGCGCTGGACCCGGCGTACACCACCCTGGAGTTTGAGAACATGCAGGTGCTGGCTATGGGCAATGGTAAGTCCCCTCCGTCTTCTCCCCTCTGCTGTGGTGGGATGAGCTGGGGGCTGTAGGAGGAGAAGTCCCCGGGGTGGCCACAAAAGTGCTCCTAGGGAGGGCAGGGGTGTCAGATGGGGAGCTCCCAGCAGCTCACTGCGGGGTTTCTGCTTCCCCTGGGGGAAAAGAGAGGGGGGAGAGCAGAGCTGTGTTTGGTACAGGCGGGATGGTGTCCTGCAGCCCAGAGCCCTTGGGAGCAGGCACACGCCAGGAGCTGGGTCGAATGAGAGGTCCCCACCGGACATTCAGCCCAGGGACCGGGGCGGGGGCTGAACATGGTGGGGGTCTCCCACACGCCAGCCAAAAGTTTCTGAGTGAAGTGCTGTTGATGGTTCACCAGACAGACAACTGACCCTGTGTCTCCAGAGCCGAGAGCCAGTCCTGCTCCAGCAGGAGCTGGAGTTGGGTTTTCCTGGGGCAGAGAGGCATTTAGCACCTGGTAAGGGTGAAAATCACTACAAGAAGTGATTTAGGCTCTGTGCCTGCAGCTGCTCTGAGGCCACAGCCCTTCCCCGGTGCAGCACTGGGGTGTGGGGTGGCATCCCCTTTCCTGGGAGCACTGTGGGGCTGGGAGGCTCAGCCCCCAGTAAGAGGGATAAGGGCACCTTCAGAGGGCAGAGAAATGTTCCCATCCCTTCAGGAAGGTAGGATCACACCTAACCCTCCAGAGTTCACAACATTGGCCCACCCATTCGGGGACCAAAGAGTCTTGGTGATTAAATGCTCAGAGATAACAGGAGATTCCTCTCCAAGTCCTCCCTAAAGTCTCTCTAAATATGAGGTTAATGACTAAACGAAGCCACAGAAAGTGGCTCTCCGAGCCCTTTCCTCCCATGTGTTGTGTCACCGGGGCTGCTGGACACCCCTGTCCCAGAAGGGCTGTGCTGGTGGTGTGGACTCTTCCATCACAGCCCATGTGGGTCTTCCCTGGGTGATGGCTCTGCTCTGTCATGGATGTAACACTGTGGTGTCAAAGTGACTCTGCCATGCAATAACCCCCTGTCACGCTGGGTCCCAGCTCCTTTTCCACTTGTGGGGGCTGGTCCTACCCATTCAGGTGCCTTGGGGCCAAAAGTCTCCCCCTTTGGCTCTGCTGATATCCATCTGGACACTCCAGGACAAGCCCAGGCCTTGCCCCCTCTCCGTGCCCCTCTCCCATCCAGCAAGCATCTGCCCAGGGGCTGTGATTTCCGCCCCCAGCAGCCCAGGCTCCACAGGGCAGGGGGACAGGATAATTCCCTGTGGCAAGACCCAGGGTGCTGTGATACTCCAGGGGTGGGTGAGTCAGCTGGGGCAGGCAGCACCAGCTCCTCTCCTCTGGGCCCAGCTCCAGGCCAGGGACAGACCTTGCTTCCAGGGCTGTTCTGGCACTGCTGCAGCTGTCCCGGAGGACACTCCTCCTGCAGGACCTCCACCTGCAGAACCTGTGCCTCTTCTTCTGGCCAAGGACCACATCAGAGCCCAGCCACTGCCCTGCACAGCTCTGCAGCTCCAGCCCTGGGGCAGCTGCTCAGCAGGGACCAAGTTTGCCTCTCACAGGGAAAATGCATCCTGTGTTCAGCCAGGCTCAGGGACCTCCTGAGCAGCTCCTCTCCTAACACTAGGCTCACCTGCGAGGTCTCAAAGTCAGATTTTTTTCTTTCCTCCATTTACTTAACTCCAACCACTTCATTGCAGCAGCCAGAGCCCACATTTTTGGCACACATTTGGCAAAATAAACTTAATTGGAAAATTATCCATTAGGCAATAATTTCATTGTTGTTGACTATTAGACTGAGATGTTGCAATTTCTTTGATAAGAGTGCCAGTTTTTCCTGTTCTATGTTCATCTGATTACAGCATGATAGATTGCTAAAAAGGGATTTATCTGGGCTGTCACAGATACACAAGCAATGGGATTACAGGCAGATCAGCTCTTCCTCTCACATCTAAGTCCTATGTTTAGCTGAAACTGGGAATTTGACTTTCCTTCTGGAGTGACCTGCATCCAGCTGAGCCCTCAGGATATGTATGGAGGAAGGATGTTTTCAGAGGCAAGCTGCTCACAGGGACAAGAGACAGCCAGGAAGGCCCTGGGAGAGCTCAGGGCTTTGGGAGTGGAGACAGGAGCTTTGCACTGGTATTGCTGTAGTTTCGTGACAGGGTGTGCCAGGCAAGGACACGGAGAGGCAGCAAACTGACTCAGAAATACAGGAGGGGCACGAGGAACTGGAAAGACAGAAAGCAGGCAGGGAAATGAAAGATGCTGCCAGAGGTAGGGGTGGCTCAAGAACTCCTGTGCTCACTCACTGCTGGTTCTGTGCCAGTTACTCCTGCTGAGGGGTGGCATGAGCAGGATGGGCAGCACCTGCTGAAATACCCCTTTCTCTGCAAAATAGAAGCTAAAAATGCAGCCCTGCCCCAGCCAGACTTGCTTTGGCCTCCCCAGCACCCACAGTTGGGCTACCATGGGGTGCACACCTGGGACACGCCTTTCTGCTGGGTGCCAGCTGGGAGCAGCTGTGGCCCTTCCAGGGCAAGCCTTAACTGGGTCCCTACCAAACCCAGAAATCAGGGGTCAGTAGACTCAAGAATTAAAAATCCCAGCAGGTTTCTATGGCTTTGGAGATCCTGGGTGTGATTTGTGACTGGCATTTCCACTGAGACGGGGGGATGTGCCTGTGCTGATACAGAAAAAAGTACATGGGAGGGGACAATTAGATCAACTGAATTAAGGGCTGATCCCTTCAGCCTTGAGGTTTGTTTGGCTTGCTGGAGGGGTTTAGTGTAGCCCTTGTATGGTTTTTAGCCTTTCAGATGTCCTTTCCTCCAGAGGCTGCTCCACTTCCCTATCCTCCAAAAAAACTCTGCAAGTCCCAGTCCCCCTTGGTCTGTAAGGACCACAAGACAAATCCATGTCCACTGTGATTCTACCAGACTCTGGGAGATACCCAGCCTACAGCCTTCTCCATGCTAGAGTGCCACCTTTTCCTTCTCTAATCAGTCCTTCCTTGCATGGGTAGCCTTTGCCCACATGAGTTTTCCAGCTGAAGTCATTTGAGTTTGTGATTTACCTAAAGTCTTGTTCTCCCAAAGAAGGGCTGTGCAGGCTGGAGCTCCATGCCTGGAGAAGGGAACTGATCGCCCCATCTGCTCAGGGCTGTCCTGGGCTCTTTCAGTGCTATAACACAAACACCTCTCTAATAAATCAGCTGCTCACCCTGAGCTCTAATGCCTCAGCTTTAACTCTGCATCAGCTTTTTCTCTGGCCACACTACCGCAGCCCAAAGTGTCTGCAAATCCCAGAGGAATTTTGGCTGCCCTGTGACTCCTGCAAACGGGCTTCCACTTTATCTGAAGGCATTGCTGCAGCCAGGCCTTTGGGAAGAGGGGTCTCACCATGGAATACAGGAGGTTTTCATGCACCCAAAATGCAATTAATTAAGCACGCAGAGCACCCACTTCTCCTTACACACCTCTCTGACTGGCCCCTGCCACACAACCAGGCTGCCACTGCCTGGTTTCTCCAAAAGTCTCTCACTGGTAGCTGAGTTAGGAAATGTTGGCTGGCTCTCTCACTGTCTTCTTCTTGCCGTGTCCTTCCCCAAGCAGACACATCTCCGTCAGAAGCAGCCAACCTCAACACTTCCAGCAGCATCGGGGTGAGCGCGCTGTGTGCCATTTGCGGGGACCGTGCCACGGGGAAGCACTATGGGGCCTCCAGCTGCGATGGCTGCAAAGGCTTCTTCAGGAGGAGCGTCCGGAAGAACCACATGTACTCCTGCAGGTAAGGACAGAGGGCACAGGGACCCGAGGCTCAGACAAAACAGCCCCTCGCAGCTCAGTGGCAAAGCCCTCAAAGTGCAGCAGCATGGCCCTTCACCCTCTTCATCCTCCCTGCATCCACCTCCACTTTCCCTGACCTCAGCCCTCACCTGGGAGGGGTCAGTGACCGCTCTGACTGTGGGACTGCCCTCCACTGAGCACTGGGTAAAGACCCTGAGAAGTCTTGCCCCATACTTTAGGGGCCAAGCACATGTTCTTGCAAATGGGTATGGCCAACCATGGATGTGGCCAGCAAGCAGCAAGATGCCAGGGGAGAAGCCCTGTTTCAGGGAATTAGCACCTCACTCCTCAGTGCTCTGAGTGCAGCACAAACCTTGCTCACTCCCTGGGGGCAATCCCTCTCCATCACGAGATGGAAGTGTGCCTGCCATCCACCTAAAAGGCTGTCACTGCCTGTTGCCTGATGCAAGAACACCTGAGGAGCACCATGAGGGGCAGCATCACGTGTACTTCTCTGAGGGTGAGGCACTCATGTTGCTGCTGAAACTAACGCACTGCACCTCATGCCGTTGGTGGCAGCCCCTGGATCTCCTGTGCCATCAGCAGCTGTGACCTGCTTGCTGCTGGCTTTGAGCAACCCACAGGTAGAGAGTCACAGAGGAAAGAGAAGAATCCTCAGTTCACAGTGTCTAAGTCCCTTGGGCTTTTTGAGTCAACTACTCCCGACAGAGAGCATGAAGAGCGACATGACTCTAAAATCTGTGTTACAGAAGGAAGCCTGAGGTTTATGAGTGCCTGTAAAGCACCCCAGGGTTACAACTGCATCAGAAAATCCAAGGTGCCCAGCTCTTGGAGGCTGAGGCCTTTATATTCACTACAGGAATATTTTAAAAGCTGCTTTCAGGCATCCATTTGGGCAAATCATAGCTTGGGGGCTTTAAAAAGCACAGTAGAAGGAAGCCTTTCCAAAAGCTACAGAATTGAGCATGGCTGGGAGCCCTTTTCCAGCTCTGTACTCCTTTGTCTTTACTCTGCAAGCTGGATCAGTCTGCTGTAAATTAGAGCAAATTTGCAAGTGGAATTCATGCTGCAAGTGGCCACCAGGCTCGGGAGTCACACACATGGGAGATCAGTGTTCTCCCCACCATGTGCTGAGGATTTGGTGACAAAAGCTTGGAGGGAAGGAGCTGGTTGCTTCCCAAGTCCTCCCTGAGGTGCAAGTGGCAGCGGAGCAGTTTGCACACCAGTGATGCTGTCCAGAGGTCAGAGCCAACCTGTGAGAATCCCAGACACAGCCCTGGAGAGACGCAGGGACTTAAACTGACTTCTTAACCTCACAATTGGGCTACTACAACCTTCAACCTCTTCTTTAAATTCAGAATAAAGGCATTCTTCCTCCATTCTACTGGGATCTAACTCACAACAGCACCTTCCAAGTTGGTTCTGACCCTCCTAGATCACACTTTTAACTTCCTTGGGGTTTGTTAGTCTACTGTACATATATCCCTCATAGTTACTGAGTAAGACCAGCAGCCTGAGCTCCTGCATGTGATCAGTTCTAGTCTGTCCTTATTGAACATCCAAAGGTAGAGGGGAGGGCTGAGATGTTCAGTGCAAAAAGAGAAACCACAGGCTAAAGCAAGACTGGAAAAATCAGACTGGGGCTCCTTTCTCTGGGAACCTGCTCTGAGCATGTCTTGGAGCTCGGGGCTCTGTCTTGTCCTGCCTTCAGGCTCAGTCCTGCTGCTCCTCACACCTTTCTTTCTTCTCAGGTTTAACAGGCAGTGTGTGGTAGACAAAGACAAAAGAAACCAGTGCCGGTACTGCAGGCTTAAGAAGTGCTTCCGAGCGGGAATGAAGAAGGAAGGTGGGTGACAGTGTGGCTTTCCCCCAGCAGCACTCACGCTGGCTGTGTCTGTGTGAGGAAACCCCTGCAGCCCAAGGCTGGTCCCTGCCAGGTGCACACTTGCCCAGCCACCTTAGCCCTGTTTTCCCTCCACAGTGCTCTCCTGGGCACAGATCCTGACCCTCACCACAGGGGGATTTAGGGAGAGTCCATGCCTGTGTCTCAGAACTGCCCGTGCTTGTGCATACAAGTCACACCCAGGGCTCTTCAGCTCACTCTTCCCCCCACTGACACACACATCACCTGGGCTTCCACATGGCCAGTCCATTGGAGGTGTTTGGGAATGCTTCTCCACATCAGTGAGGAGCAGAAACTTCAAAGAAGGCCTGGAAATTTGGAAACACTGTGGTAAAACTGCTCCAAGTGCTGTTGTCCCAGAGTGACCACAAAATCCACAGCTGGATGGGTGAGTCCAGCAAAAGTTCCACTGACATTTTGCACCTTTTTCTTCCTAATAGATATGTAGGTTCTTGGTGACCCTCTGCAGAGAGGCAGAGACTTTAGTTTAGTTTCAGCCACAGCAGAAAGGATCCAGAGTAAAGTGGAGCATTTTTGTGATTTAACTGCATGAAAAGGTTAGAGATACACCTGCATGGCCCATGCTCAGCCCCGCAGCTTCCCTACCTCCTTGTCTCTGCAGCCCTTACAGGTCCCTGTGGCAGGATTCTCCCCTTGTTTAGCCCTGCTTTTCAGGAGTGGCAGGAAATCCACTGCTGGTGGTCCTGTTGGTGGAGGGACAAACTGCCAGGAGCAGAGGAGCTGCCCAGCACCCTGCAGAACTGGCCCCACTCATGTCTGCAAAGGGACAACTGGGAGCCACTTGGCCCTGTTGTTCCATGTAGAGAAATTAAACCCTGTGCTCCCCCAGTTCACACCACCTCAAGGAGAAACTTTGGAGTGAAAGGGTCCTTGAAGGCAACAGGGAAGTACCAGTGGTACGTGGGTGGCTGCAGGAAGACCTCTGAGCAGGAACATTTATTCCCAGTAAAAGGGGATGAGGTATTGCAAGCAGCTTTTCTTGACTTTTCCTGAAGAATATCGGAATCCTCCTCTCCACGCAGCGTCCGCTCATCCCCTGCCCAGAGCTGTGCTGTTGTCTGTTAATATTCAATAGAAGTTACATTAGGTGCATGACCAGCTAATACTGAGCAAACATTTGGAAAACATCATGGCGTGACTGAACTCGGGGGCCTGCTGCTGATAACAAGCAGCATAACCTTGAGAGCTCCTATTTACAGCCGCTGACTGCAGGGCTTTTCTCCTGGCCCAGCCTCATTATCGCTTTTTATCAGGCGGATTTATACATCGAGAACGTATCAATCCAGGGAGCCACCAGCCTAAGGCAGGGACTGTGCTGTTTCCCCTGCCATGGATCAATAGCTTATTTGAGCAGATGGCTTTGAGTGGCGTGGCCAGGGTGAGTTATGGCCAGCCCAGGCCTCGTGACAGACAGACCAGGCAAATCCTCCCCTCAAAGCCCAGGCCCTCAAGACTAGACCAAACAGGGAGGCACACTGGGGTCAAACCTGTCCTGGGATGCTTTTACAATAAGGTTTGAGAGAGCTCTTTTGCTCTGGATGGATAAGCAGGAGCAGTTCTACACTTCCTTCCTTATAGGAGCTTAGACAGAAGTTTTCCAACTACACCTACCCAGTACAACAGCTTTCTGAATGGAGCTCCCAGGAGTCATGGGGGCAAGGAAACCTTGCAGATACTCCTCCATTTCACACCTCAGCTTTGGGCTGCATACATCAGCATGGCCACCGTTCCAGACCCTGTATCATGAAATCAAAAAACTCAGATCCTTTGACAGGGAATTTTCCCCACTGAACTCTACAGGTGTTCGGGTTCTGAGTCGACCCCATCCCAGGAAAGTCTAACAAACCAAATAAGAAATCAGAACCACCAGATGTAGTCAGCTCTCGCTGGCATCCCGTCACAAACCAGACACAGCTGCACCTCCGCCCTGCCTGGCAGGGAAGCTGGGAAACTGCAGCTAAGGAAGGGGAATGCCAAAAGTCTGTGCTAGTTTTCAGCGTGCATTGCCATGAAGGACCTGCAGCTCAGCCAAAATCCTCTCTTCCAGCTGTACAAAATGAACGGGACCGAATCAGCACCCGCAGATCAAGTTACGAGGACAGCAGCTTGCCCTCCATCAATGCCCTCCTGCACGCAGAAGCCCTGGCACAGCAGGTACCTCTTCTTTCTTCTTTAGCTAATACAAAAGCATCAGGCACTACCTGGCTTGTAGAGCCAGCTGAGTATTTAACAGCTGAGTCTTCAAATTATCACCTCTTTTCTAAGTGGCTTATCTGCCAACTCAATGCTGATTTTTCAAAAGTCATTTGTTACCTGAAACCATCCCTTTAAATCTGCTTAGTTCAGAACTCAGTTGTAACAATACGCAATGATTTGTTCAGCTTTAATGGGACACAGGAAGGCTGGAGAGCCTGACGGAAGAAAATAGGGTAGAATCATTGCAATCCAAAGAGCTGTGGCTGCCTAAGCCCACGAGGGGCTGGCCTTGCATGAGCAGCCTCCCTTCCCCACGGGCTGTTTGGAACTTTGGATTCCTGCACAGTTTCACGAGGAATCGGTTTCCTGCTTGTTTTATGCAGATATCTTTTCCAGTGCTTGCTTGAAATTCCTTATTTCCACTAGCACGCTGCCAAGACTCATTTCCTAGAGAGTTCACCTTGAAAAGATGACTCTGATTTAAGAGACTGAATGCTGCAAATGGTGTACACAGCTCAGCACTCTCTGGGAAGGACACAGGACAGGATGGGCACACACAGCCTGCCGGGAGGGTTTGCCTGTGAGAATGAGTGATGAGGATGGAGCTGTGCTGGAGGCAAGAGCTGCCACTTTTCATGGGAGCTGGGGAGAGCAGCACTCTGTGTCCTGGGGAAGACGAACAGGGGGTTGAGTTGGCAGTCCATGCTGCTTCAAGGGTCACACTACCCTGAAGGCTGCCCTGGGAGATGCTCCAGGACAGGACGTGCTGTGTCTGGGCTCCACATTAGGCTCAGGCTGTAAGGTCCACTTCCCCAAGGAGGGGATGTGCTGCAAGGGCCAAGGGTAATCTTGTACACAAAAAGCATATCCAATCTCATCCCACATCTCACCTTGTCCTATGCAGGCCCTAATATATTTATATACCCTATAAAAATAAGATTGGTGCTGCTCCCAGAGGTGTGAGATAATGGGGTCTCGAGTCACCAAATCTACAAGGGAAGGACATTTCCGGGGCTCAGAGTCCTGCAGTGTCATCACATGTAAGCAGGGTCTGCTGATAAAAACTACAACCATCGACAAATCCAGGGGAGCTCCTGCTCTCCCACAGAGCACAGAGAGACTCATTAAACAAGGCAGGCTCCAGAACGGTAATTGGTAACTTTTATGTGCCTGGCTAATTAGAACAAGATACTGCTGAGGAGCTGCTTTCTCCAAGATCTAGGGTCACTCACTCAGAGGTCTTTATTTATTTGCTAAGCCTTCCGGGCCCTCTGATTAGGGTAATACATGGTGAGATTTTTACAATCTTATTTATTCAATAATAGCTGGTGAGCTGGAAAGCCTCCAAGTAATGCAACCTGAAAAAAAAAAAATGCAGGTGGTGTTTGAATTCCATGGCCTTGCGGAGGCTGGCAGGGTCCAGGCTGAAAATACTGGCAGGAATAGGACAGGAAGAGCTGATGTTGTACAAGAGCACAGAGGGCAGGCAGAGGGCAGTGATGGGGTTGAGTTAATTGCTTACAGAAGCATGAGGATAAAGTAGTGACTAAGGGCAAATTTTTAGATGACCTGGGTAAGCAGCTATGCATGAGAACCAGGCAGGAGGTTGGGTGCCTGGTTTGGGGGAGATGATCTGTCCAGCTCTGTGTGACAGTACTTGCAGAGTTGTCAGGTTTGTCCTTTGCAAATGAAATGGCAATCACAAATAATTCGCCATGTAACCAATGGGACCTGTGTTGTGGACATGTTTGCACTTGCCCAGTTTTGCCAAAAGGAACTAAAAACCAGCAGGAGGCGGGAGACTGTTATATTCAAAGTCTGTCTTTAGCTATTCAAAGTGGGTGATTTTGAACATGAATGACCTGCTCACAGAAAGCAATGTCAGACCTGGAGAGCTGCGGCCCGGTGCGCTCATGGTGACTCAGGAGAGGAGCAGAGCCTGCTTGCCTCCTGTGGAAAGCAGACACGGCTGCTCTGGCCAAGCACGGGCTCTGGAGCAGGGTGGAAGGGGGAACAGCTCTCTGCACTTTGGTGGGACCAAGTAGCTTGTGCAGCAGCACTGGGTGGACGTGTCCTTTCTACTGGTGAGGCCAACTGCCATGCCAGCCTCTCTGTTTCTTCCTGGATCTTGACTGAGCACATTTGTTCAGTGGGAGGAAGATCCTGGCTTTAGGATGTTTCTTCTGTGCATTCCAGTCTATTCAAGGCATTACAGTTCGCCAGGATGATCCACAGCCTCTGCTCTGCAGCATTTCATGTTCACAGATCCCCAGGCTGATCTCAGCTTAAATGAGTCTTGCTGGGTCACCTATTCTGGGAGCTGGGTGTGTGCTACAGGAGAAGAGTAATTGTTGATTCTGGAGTCTGCATCAACACAACCCATGGGCTGGGGATTTTCCTGACTGTGTTTCCTCTGTGGCCCTGGCAGCTGAAGGATCTCTTGTCTCCTTCCAGATATCATCCCCAGTTCCTGTGATCAATGGAGACATCCGAGGGAAGAAGATTGCTAATATCTCCGACGTCTGTGAGTCCATGAAGCAGCAGCTGCTGGTGCTGGTGGAGTGGGCCAAGTACATTCCCCCCTTCTGTGAGCTGCCCCTGGATGACCAGGCAAGTCCCCCCATCCACCCCACCTCGCTCTGCCCTGGCAAAGGCAGTGGGGAGCCAAAGCCAGCTGAGACCTTCAAAGAAAATGCCCATTGTGCACTCTGTTATCCTGACTGCTGCAGCTGATTGGGAACAGCATCCATACAATGCCAGCACAGGCCAGGCATCCATACAATGCCAGCACGGGCCACTTGCATGTGCCGCTAATCAGCCCATGAGCACAGCCAGATAACACTGAGCTTGAATTAGGTCCCTTATCAGATGAGCATTTTGGGGTCAGCCAGTCATTTATTAATTATAGTTTGTGCAGCACTTTGAAAACCTGAAGTGCTATACAAATGCTTGGGGTAACCAGAATTAGCAGGACAGATTTCTGGCCTAAGGTCTGCCCAAAACTTAAAATCTGCCTGTCTCTTGTTGCTTCCTGCCTGGGAATATGTTTGTATCCCTGCTCCCAGTGTGGAATTTTGAAGCTAAACGCTAGTTTGTCCCCAAAGCAGTAGAAAATCTTTTTCCAGGATTAAAAATCAAGAATATATCTGCATTTAACAGAAATTACTAAAATGACATTTGTGGGTTCCCTAACGAAGATAAGCACCGTGGGTTTGGTGTCCTCTGTAGAACTGCACTGCAGGGGCTCAGGCAGCCTCACAGAGGTACAAGGAGAGGCCTCCTGTGTAAGTCTGCATTTCAGAGGTCTGCAGCAGGTGTTGAAGGACATGATGTGTGCCCAGCCTTGACCAGCACATGTGGCTGGGACAGCACTGCTGGCAGGGCCAGCACAGGTCTTGTCACAGGTGGGAAGGTATTATTTCCAATCTGCCCAGCGTACGGTCAAAAATCCAGCCTGTGTTCTCTTCAGCTAGGACCAGTCCCCAGCCCTATTGGCCTAGAGGTAATTTTTATATAATGAAGAAAAAGGATTCCCAGTTGAGAGTATCCAGCTGATCAAAAACCCCTGAATCCTAAATCTGAGCTCTTTAGTAGTCACCCAACAGTGCCCAGAGCTCTGGGGAATTCAGTGCTCTCTAAACGGGAGCATGTTTCCTTCTTTTCTATTGTGTGCAAGTGCGAAATTGTTTAAAATTACAAGAAATCTGTTAAATTGCTAATGAAAACACAATTCATAAATTATAGAAACCAAAATGGACTCCAATGGCAAATGCCATTTACACAGCAAACAGGCTGCAGCCCAGCACAGACCTGGGGCAGCTCTGCACAACCCATCACATCCTTGTGCCATTTGGAACAGAGGCCCTAAACCTGGCCAATAATTCTGCAAACTACAGCAACGTCCACATTTTACAATTGTGGGGCTCATTTTACAATTGTGGGGCTGCAAAATTCCTTGAAGGAGAAAACAAAACCTAGAGATGACACAGTCTCAACCCTGCCTTGCCACAAAGGAGAGGCTGCTCCACAGGCATGAACTAGATCTCCTTTTGCAGAAAAGATCACACCCAACCCCTCATTCTCCTTCTGCACTAAAATGTCAAAATTACCAGGTTTAGTGGGGCAAAGCCATTTCATCTCAAAGTTCAAGTTCTGCCTTGCTGTGTTACAGCTGTACATTTATCCTAGTCCACAATGAAATGATGAATCTCAGGTCCATCACTGCAAGAACAACTGTCAAATGAGATGGTTTTGCCTTGTTGAAGTAATTGACCTCAAACAAGCAGATTTTATGGACACAAAAAAGGTGGTTGCAAACTGAACCTTCTTGAATTTGCATTAGGCAGGAAATCTCTAGGTGAGAGCTTCACTCCCCTCAGGGACTTGCAGTTTTTTCCTTGTCAAAGTTTCATCAGGCAAGAAAGCTCAGTTTTGTGCAGCTCTGGTAATTCCAAGCAGCTCAGCTAACATATCCACCCATGTTTGGACAGTGATAGAGAGAGGCTAGATTTTGGCATCTAGATAAAGATTCCCCAGTATCATGTGTGCACAGCCTTTCTGCAAGAATCTCCACTCTGTTTATTTTGCATAACCTTTTCTACCATATGCAAAAAGGAAAAAAAAAGAAAAATCCCTCTCCTAGGCATCAGCATCTTTCCTAACCAGAGCTCTCTTCTATGGGTGATACATTCTCCTGGCATTTCTGGTAGGGTAAGACTCCTCTTGGCTTTGTCAGATGCTGAGGATAACACACCGGAAAAGGGGACCATTCCCATCAGGACATACTTTTCAGCATTTCTCTATTAATGTTTAATGATTGTTTTCTCCAGCAGAAGCTCCTGGCTGGACATTAAGAAGCCTCTGTGTCAGGATGTCCAATCGTTAACTTCTCTTTCTGCCTAAATCGCTGAAATTTTTAACTGAAGGAGGGCAAAAGATTCAGAACATTCTCAGGAGCCACTGGAGGGTGTAAAATGAAACACTTCAATCATTAACATCAGGGGAGAAAAACATCCCTTTGGCTTCCCTGTCCCCAATTCCTGTGGCTGTGGAGGGGATGAATGGCCAGGGGAGACCCCACCGGCCAGCCGGACATGGGTCCCCATGAGTGTGATTTCAGTGGGAGGTGGGCACAGCCCAGGGCACAGCAGCTGTCCAGCAGCAGGGATTGTACTTCTCCCTACTTCCCAGGACGGAGTGTGGTCCCTGGTTCTGCACTTGGTAGGAGCTGTCTGCAAACAGCCCACTGTGAACATGCCCCACACTGGTGTGAGGTCCTGGGACAGTCTAGCATGGTCTTGCCCATGACACGTGTCCTGAATATGGGATATTTCAGGTGCTGCCTACTATCTGCTGGTTCTGCTGGATTTATAACTGGTTTTGCAAGAACATTTTTTGATCTCAACTCAAGAGGGGTCCTCACTCCCCATCCTTGAGTGCAGTACAGGAATGCTGAGCTTTCCCTCTTGCTTACATGAAATCAGAGCCTTGTCTCAGTCTCTGCGTCACCCAAATAACTTTTCCCTGCCCTTGCAGGTAGCACTGCTACGTGCACACGCAGGGGAGCATCTGTTACTGGGAGCTGCCAAGAGGTCCATGGTGTTCAAGGATGTCTTGCTGCTAGGTAACAACTGCACTTCTGCTCCCAGCCCATCTGCTTCTGTGATGCTTCCCTGCTGGCGTGGAGGAGAGGGTGGTTCAGTGTTTGTGGACATCCTTTTTGCAGGGTGGTGGCTTGAGCCGTTCTGTACTTTAGCAAGCCCAGCACAATCTTTGGGTGCAGCTAGGCCTGGCTGACATTGACATCAAGGCCACAGCGTGTGGCAAAGTTGGGGACAGTGTGGACATTCATGGTGCACCCCCAGGTCTGTGTAAGCAGGCTGTGGTGGGATTGAGAAAAAAGCTCTCACTCCCTGGTCAGCTTTTCCTCACTGGAGTGGCTCCTGTGTAATGAGAAGCTGCTCTGAAAACACAGATCATAATTTCTGGTGTTCTGAGACAGGAAAAGGGCAGGAGGAGGAACTTCTTAATTCTTCCCCCCCAAAATTATCTCAGCATTAGTTACCTGCATTTTGAACTCCTTGTGACCCCGGATAAGTCTTGAGCAATGACAAGGTGATGGTCTCTGTGCTGCTTGTCCGAAGGAAATGATCACATCATCCCACGGAACTGCCCCGAGCTGGTGGAGGTGAACCGTGTGGCCATCCGCATCCTGGACGAGCTGGTCCTGCCCTTCCAGGAGCTGCAGATAGATGACAATGAATATGCCTGCTTGAAAGCCATCATCTTCTTTGACCCAGGTATGCCCCAGCTTGGGGAGGGTTACCATCAGAGGGGACTAGTCTGGGTTATGCTCACTAACGCCGGTTCTGAGTGGTGGAAATGCTGCCTGGTCTCCTCTCTGTGCCAAACTGTTCTTAGAGGGTGGGGAGAAGTCAGTCTAAGAAGAGAAAAATTGTCCATCACAGCAGATGATGGAGAATCAGAGGCAGCTCACCTCAGGCTGTGCCCAGACTTCATGCTGTCACCGACAGGCAGCTCCAAGGGGAGCAGCCTGGCGAGTTTGCTGTGTGGGCTGTTGCAGATGCCAAGGGACTCAGCGACCCGTCCAAGATCAAGCGGATGCGGTACCAGGTGCAGGTGAGCCTGGAGGATTACATCAACGACCGGCAGTACGACTCGCGGGGCCGCTTCGGGGAGCTGCTGCTGCTGCTGCCCGTGCTGCAGAGCATCACCTGGCAGATGATAGAGCAGATCCAGTTCGTCAAGCTCTTTGGCATGGCTAAGATTGACAACCTGCTGCAGGAGATGCTGCTGGGAGGTGAGTACTTGAGAGTCTGACAAGAGATGTCTCAGTGTTCCCCAATTACTGTCCCCTGGAGAACCTCCTTAGTCATTGCTCCCTATCTGGAAAAGTTAGAGATGGCCAGCCTGCAGGTCAGCCCTTGAGTCACACACAGTCATCTCCCCTGTCCTCGACAGGGGTACCCAAGGGTCCTCTACTTCTCCTCACCTAAAGAGATGCATTAGCTGTGCCTCTGTTTACAGAGAGGCATCCCCAGCCCTCTGCACATGGACAAGCTTTGCTGTGCACCCCCCAGACTCCTACCACGCAGCCACTTCATTAATCCTCCTCTGTCAGAAGGGACTCATCAAAACAAAAAGGTCTGAAAGCTCAGGTTGAAAGAATGTTCCAGATTTTCTAGTGGGAGCATCCAATAGGACAAAACAAAATGAATAGCTCCCACTGTGCTATTCTTTACATGGAGGTGTGACTCAGGAATATAATCCTGCATAAGAGGACGTGCAGGCAGCAGGAGGGGCTTAGTTAGCTCAAGGCATCCATGGAGAAAAAAGGGAAGGGTGTGCTCCAGTCACCTGTGCACAATCTGGTCATGCACAAAGCCTTGGATACTCGGGTGAAGTGGGTCTGCCCATCTGAACTGTCTCCTTCTGCCACTGTGGCAATTAATGTCTTATGCGTGTTCTTAGGCTCATCGAGTGAAACGCCGCACGCCCACCACCCCCTGCACCCTCATCTGATCCAGGAGAACCTGGGAACAAATGTCATTGTGGCCAACACAATGCCTCCTCAGATGCACAATGGGCAGATGTGTGAGTATATCCAGAGAGACAGAGCTCCCAGGAGAAACCAGGAGCTTTCCAGTGTGCCTGTGGAGGTGGTTTCTACCTTGCATGGAAATTTGCAAGCAAGACAAAGTTTCTGGTAATGAGCGTGTGAGAAATTCCTATGCAGAAAGGAGGGAAAGACAAACAGAGAGGTGGGTTAGATTAGATTAGGCCAGACTAACTGATTCAACAAGATAGTCCTTGGCAGACTGTAACTTTTACATAGCCCTTAAGGGATGAATGATCCCATCCAGAGCTTAGTGAAATCAGCGGAAAGGCTCCCTTCCCTTGAGTGATTCAGACACACCTCGGTTTGTCCTCTGCAAAAACACAGGAGAATCTGGCCCACCACATGGAGCCACCACTGGGGACCTTGTGCTGAGATGACCTTGGCTGACCAAAAAAGTGGTCAGTACAGGCCAAAACGTCAGCAGCTCCCCTTATTTGTTGTTGGTTATTGTGGTTCTCCTGGGGCATCAAACCACGCCGGCATGTCTGGGTTGCCCTACAGCAAACACACAAGCCCTTAAGAGCCTCTGCTCTGCTGACACCTGAACCCTGCACAACTGAGTCCAGATCCCAGTGCTGTCAGGTTTGTGAGGCCCTCTTCTAATTTGGTTTCTCCCTCTTCAGCTACTCCAGAAACTCCACAGCCTTCTCCACCCGCGGGCTCAGGACCAGAGCAGTACAAGCTGCTGCCTGGAGCCATTGCCACCGTGGCAAAGCAGCCCACCTCCATCCCACAGCCTGCCATCACCAAACAGGAGGTCATCTAGCAGCCCGCACACCACCTTCGGAAGAGCGAGTGGGAGACAAGCCCGAACTGACTCTGCCACTGTGAAAAGAGAAGCCATCCAGAGGTCCCTGGGCACGAACACACGGACTTGCTTATTGGACTGACCACCACCAGAAGCTGTCTTCCTGCAGCTATGGACAGCATGTGCCACGGGCAGCCCCGAGTCCCAGAACTAAGGCTGAAGCCTTGCTGAAACCCTAAGTCCTTGTAAAGAGGGCCAGAATCCTGCCTCCCTCTTTGGGAGGTCGCAGTGACTGGCTGGGGACAGGCTGTTGCCCCACTGCCACCTCAGCACTGGTTCAGCACACACCAGACCCTGCGAACAAGCAATTCCCTGTGTCGTGGGAGTGGAGGGCTTCCCTCCCACAGCTGTGCCAGCCCCCCTGACAGCCCCCAGTCCAGGCAGACTTGGTGGAGGTGGAAGCTCCGCCAGGAGCATCACAGCAGGTGAAGCACATGGGGTTTGCCCAGACAGCACTGGCAGAACTGCTCCTCAGCCTTGGCTCGTCCCAGCTCTTTGCATGGAGTCACCCTCCAGCACGCTGAGCCCCCCAGCCAGGTCTAACAAACCTTTTCAGCTGATGCTGGGGCAAAGTTTGGCCCACCAAGATACTCCACTATTTGGATCCCTCTGCCTTTTGAGGGGTTTTGTTATTTCCACGCCATGCCTGCCCTCTCACCACGATGCTCAGAGAGGCAGCCACTGCCAAGCCCTTCCCTTGCACCACTCACTGCCTCCTGGGAATTTGAGGGACCATGGGATTCCTGAGATTTCAGCTAATGGGATGGGGTGACCCCTTTACAGGCTGGTGGCACTGCCTAAAATATCACTGGCCCAGCTACTGCTTCTTAGCAGTCAGAAGATCACTGGATGCCTATGTGGAAGGAAGTGGGGGAAAGACGTAGGAAGGGGAGAGACCTATGAGGGTGAGAAGAGCTTGAGCCTCACAGATTGGACCAAAGTCTTGGGCTGCCCAGCTGCTGGGAGCATTGGGACCCAGGATCTCAGTTCAGACCCAGCTTTAATGTTAAGATATGCCATACAATCCACTTCTCCAGTGCAGTGCCACTCCTTCAGCTTAGAGTGAGTGGCTGATAACAGATTTATAGGTCTTCATAACATGGTAAGAGTTCGTTATGACTCCTTTAGACCTCAGAGGGTTTGAGAGCACCAACCTCAAAAATACAGTTCTTGGAGTCCTGCAGAGAAAAGCAACAGAGGTCGAGAAATAACCCAGTCTCACCCAAGCCCCTTGGGTCTCGCCCCAGCCTTGGGTCTGCCCGCCCTGCGCTGCTCCCTCCTGCCCCTGTCCCTGTTTCTCTGTGCCTGCCTGTGCCAAAGCCCGGCGGATCTGACCTTTGGTTTACAGCTGGAACCAGGAAAGGAGCCCTCCTGCACCCAGCGCCTGCTGCTCCGGGTGCCAGCAGGGCTGGAGCTCCCAGAGCCCTGCACCGCTGCAGGCCTGGGTCATGCCTGGCCTCTGGGGAGGATGAGGATGGTGGAACCATGGCTGCCAAGAGGTCTCTGGTGGGGACAAATCTGAGCCAGCTCAGCCAGAGAAGCTGCAGGTCTGTCCCTTGATTTCAATGCAAAAATGAAACACCTCGTGCTGGCGGTGTCAAAGGTATTGTATGGTCTCAATGCTGGTGGCATCGTCCCAAGTAATTTATTGCAATGATGAATTCAATCATTTTCTGTAAATTATTTTGTAAATCACATTGATTATTTATAATTGGGAGATTTAATGCAAAAAACCCCCAACCCTGTAATAACCAGGCTGTCTTGTCCAACTGCAGCAACCTTTTTTCCTGTATGTAGACATACTTTGTGGGGAATCCTTTTTGGTCCATTTGCACCAAGTATTCCTCAGTATTGTACATTAATTTTTGCTGGTTTCTGCCTTCCAATGGAAACAGAAGAATATTTCTTCACAAGAGTTTGTATTCATAAAAAGCAAAAAAGGAAAAAAAAAAGAAAAATAAATGCAAAAATATTTTCTAACTTTTCCTAGACAGATGGATTTCTTTCTTCTGAGAGGATTTATTTTAAATTGAGGGGCTAACCTCCCTGTTGCTCTGAGCACAAAGCATATGTGCATGGAGAAAAAAGCCCAAACAAGTGTTTGATGCTGTTGCCAGCTGTCACTATTTCCTGGCAAGCCCAATGCTAGCTGGTGTCTGTCCTGAAGCCACGTGTGCTGGAATCATAAGACTGAACGACAATCCCAATTTTCATTAAAAGAAAAACAAACATGAAGAATAAATATTTGCTTCCATGATTCCGGGGAGCTTAAAGGCTTGAAGTAACCACATTCTGAAAGCCAAGCAAAGGAAGCTAAAATATGTTATTCACATTTCAAACATGTTCATTTTTATGTCCCTCTCGTATTTCAAAGGTAATTTCTGAGCATTTTGGGGTGGATGATTGTCCTTTGGTTCAAACACAGCCACCCTGCTGCTGGCAGCAGGTGAGAGCCAGACTGAGCCTTGGGGCACAGTAAGATGATCAAGTGAAAATCAATTTATCAGTGGTTGTAAAGGTGAAGAAATACACTGGCAATTAGAGAAGGCTCCTAATGACCTGGTTTTCTGACCACGGGAGCCTGTGCTCAGCTGTAGCATGCCCAGGAAGAGAACAGGAAGAGGGGAATGAGGTGTAGATGGCTGTAAAGATTAGGTTTCTGGAAAGGAACAACATCCAGCATTTTCAGCTCTGATCTGCAGGAGTTGGGCCTCATGTTCCCCCATCTCCTGCCTCTGATGAGAATTGAGGTGGGCAGTCTCGTTCCAGGTACAAGGGATGAGAAGCAGCCTGATTTCCCATCCCATTAGCACATCCAGTGGCTTCCCAGTGACCGCCATGCTGGTGAAAACTGTCAGCAGGGATGAGAGGCAGGGATGAGACCCAGACTGCATTTGAGGACCGTGTGGAGACAGCATTTAGAGCCTGTCTCTACTCTGAGTCAAGGACCTGGGAGAATAGGACAGATCTCAAATAACATGCTCTCACTACCTGTGCACCTGTGATGATCCAGAGCCCCAGCACCACTGTGAATGCCTGAACTAGGGAACCAAAGGCAGTCACAGGATGTGTTATCCCAGCACACACAGCACTGAGTGGTTAGTCGAGTCAAGAGGAAGAAAATTGTTTTTAATGTGGAATAAAAACCCCCTGGGACTCCTCTGCTGTGATCCAGGTTGCTTTTACCTGGATATATGCCCTAAAAACTCCATATATGTAATATCGAATCTTTGAAGCAATAAATTCTCCTGGACTCCTTCCCATGAACTCCTCTATCAAGGTTGCCCTTTACCTGGTTAATCTTAAATCAGTGCAGTTCCTACAGGAGATTTCTTATTGCTGGACTCAAATCACTTGGAAAAAAAAAAAAAAAAACAACCCATTAACTGTCCCAGAAGCAACCTTGTCCTTAATTGGCATCCTCCATCCCAACTCTCACCTCTTTTGTCACTCCAGCCTGGAATCGTCCTGAAACACTGGTCTTGCCACCTGTGGGCTGTGTTTTATCCTGCTGGGTTCCCATGTCCCATGGCACAGGAGATGGCTGCTCTGGGTATTGGCCTTTGACACACAACTTCCTTACATTGTTTTTGAACACAAGAGCTTTCTGTGCCTGCAGCTCAGCCTGGGGATGATTTCCTGGAGAGCACTATCTCCAGCTGCGGAATCTTTTCATGATGTCCAAGCAAAGATCTGTGAAAGTGGTATTTTTAGGTCCTTTGGCCACTATGAAATGCATTCTTTTCATATTCCTTATATAACTTCCATCTGAAAGAGCCAGCAGGCTTTGGAGCCTTTTCCACAGCTTTCATATCTCAGTGGGAGGGGGGGGGAAAAAAAGGCAAACAAGTTTTATGGCCTGCATATCATCTCTGACAAAAGCAACTATTGCTGCTATTAAACTTACAAGTGCACACACAGGCACAGATAGTCATGAACACCCAGAGGCAGCAGGGGCAGCTCAGCAACGTGGCACTGCTGAGCCAGGCAATTCCATGTGCCAGGCTGGCCAGTTCCCTCAGGCCTCAATGCAAATATCACCAACCAGTTGGGAAACTCAGGCCACACGCTGCACAAGCCCTTTCCACTCAGAGAGGCTGGGGGAGGAATGGTAAGGTGTGGGTACGTTTAAAATCCCTCTCCCCATTCCGAATTGAGGTGTGACCCTGACGGTCATAAACACACCTAGCACCTGAAAAATTGCCAGCCAGGCCAATAAAAATGGCAATATATTGTCAGCTTCGTTAGGTGAGAGTGAGCAGGAGAGCTTGGCACAAACAACACTGCAGTCATGACCTGCAGTTCAGTGCCCTGTGAGAGAGGGGAGGCTGCTGGGACCAACAGAGTGCTCCCAGTTCAAGCCCAGGGAAGAAGAGCTCTGAGTCTAACCTGGCTCTGGGAAAGAAGGTTTGGGAACTATATTTCCTAGGCTTACTCTGGCTTTGGATCTGGAGTGATGCCAGGCTTGCCTGATGGTGACCAACATCCTCCAGAGGCCTGAGGGCAGCCCCAGCCTGGAGATCAGTCATGGGTTACACAAACCCCCGGGCTCTGCTGCCAGGCTCCACTCCAGCCCCTCACATCTGGTGGCTCTGCCTGGCTGGAACCTGCAGTCCCTTGTGACCCCATGGATTCACAAAGACCAGGGACCCCTCACCAGCCTGGGGTCTGGGGGAGCTGTTGTGACTCCCCAGCTCCTCCTAGAAACTGCTCTGGGTGCAAGAAACAGCAACAAGAGCTGCCTGAGGGAATGCCGGGATAGACACCCGCCACAGAAAGCATCCCAAGTCAGGCAGGAATTCCTCTCTGCTGCTGCCAACCCAGGTGTCAGCACTGGCTGGAACATGACATGTTCCCCCTCACTGACCGGGAAAGTCATTACAATAAAGTAACTCATAATGCTCTGTTCCTCTCCAGGACTCTCCAAAATGTCACTGTGCCTTAGAAACACTTACGAATTAATCCTGCTGACGGGTTACTCACCATTAACCACTGACATGGAGCACACTGGTTTGTGCATATCCTAGAATCCACTCACAGCAGATTTGCAGGGACAAGCGACAGAGAAAAACATGAGGCAGACACAGCAAAGAGAAACCTTAGTGCCAGACCCAGAATGCCTGACTCTGAACTACAGCACTGCCAGCACAGGTAAAGGATGACCATTGGGATCCTCACTTCTAAGTGGGTTTTAGCCCTCTCTTAACAATATTTTAAGGTGTGGGATTAGAGTGGCACTTTCTCACCTGGGAGAGCACACGGGAGACCTGCTGGGCTGCTTGCCCATAGAGGAGGTGGTGGAGACAGCTCCAGCATTGCAGGATCTTTTTTTTCCATTGAAATCCTACTATTTCTTGCATGCAGCTCCTCTCCTCACAGTCCACCACTTAGCTGCATTCCTTCACCCCAAGGACTTGCCAAGGTATTACTCAGGCGTTACTCCAAAACCCACCCCTGCTTCACTCCTTCCCACTGATACATGGGGTTCTGATGAACCCCAGGCTGAAAACCCCAAGAGCAGGAGCACCCAGTCCAACCCAGCAATGCTTCCCTCATTCTGCCCCTGGAATGTGGCATCCTCCACCATTTGCAAACTGGTTTCTTGCAGGAGCACCCCTGAGTGTTTCTACTGCTCCAACAGCTGCAGCCTGTGCCATGGAGGGGCTTCAAGGAGCAGTGCCAGGGTCCCTGGGCAGCACAACCACAGCCCCTTGCAAGGGTTAATCCTGCCAGGGACCCACCCTGCCTCAGAGGCAGCTGCTCTCCTTCCAGTGTGCAAGAGCATCATGAAACACAGTGAAAGGAAATGCTCAATTCAGAGTAAACTGGGCGTTGGACGAGATGACCTTTAAAGGTTCCTTCCCACCTAAGTTATTCTGTGATTCTATGAAATTAAACTACAAAAATCCTGTAATATTTAAAACATTCAGAGGTCCTGCCAAGCACATTCCTTGCCAAGCTTTTGCAAAAACACTGCTGGTATTGAAGCTGGTAAAGCCAAGGAGAGGGGAAGTCTTCCCTCAAAGCCTGGGCTGGGTAAGGCTGTGTGTGTCTGTGCCTCACCACACACTGGGCTTTCTGGGGGTCTAACAGCACCTTAGCACAGCTTTGTGTGCCTGGGTGGTGGGTGCCTGCCTGTGTACAGCTGCTTTGGCAGCGGATGCTACAGATCTGTGTGCATTTGCACATTAGTGCCTGTTTCCATGGTGGTGGGTCTGGCCTGCCATCTGTGCGTGGGGAGGGCACGAGCAGAGCAGGGGTGGTCCCCTGCAGCGCAGCGTGTGCTGCTCCCAGCTGAGGCTCCCCTCTGTGAGATCCCCTCCTCACACCCCCACACGCAGGGTGGCAGCACGCATGGAAGCCTGTCCTGCAGGATGCACACTTCCAGGCTTTGATTGGAATATTTATGGTAATTTAGGGCATATTTTCTTAGTCACTTCATCCTCTGAGCACAGAGGAATAGCTGTTGGATTGCATCGCAGCCAGGCACCATGTCTGGAGCCTGGTATGGCCCTGCCTGGGGTGATTAGTAGGGACTGCTGCTCCCCTCCAGCCCTTCCATTTCTGCTGGACTGGTGCAGGAGAAGCAGCTCAGATAGAAGCTCCCACACTCAGGCAGACCTTGTCCAGCACTGCAGCGCGAGTGACTCTCTGCTCTGATGCTGAGTAGCCCAAAAGGGTTCTGTAGTTTGTGGGGCCCAAAGGTTCCACCTGCAACCCAAGGACCAGAGCCCCTCCTGGACTAAACTGCTTACAGATTATCTTTATTACAAGACTGTTATATTTGCACAGTTTAGTGATTTAATATCAGTTTAAAGCCTGCTCTGTGAGCAGTGCTGTTTGAAGTCATGCTCTCGCTTTTCAGCCTCAGCTTGCCAAGACTGTAAAATGTTTATTGCTAATGGTGGAAAAGCTTAAAGAAGCCAAGATAACTTTCCCAGGCTGCGTATTAAGACTGGGATCAGATAAGTAAATAAGTGAAGAATATTACATGGACTTCATTAAATATCAACCAACACCAACAGCCACTCATTTATAACACAACGGCAGAGCCTGGGAGCACCCAGGAGCAGAGCTGAGAAAGGTATGAATCACATGTGATAGGAGAGATGAACATGAGAAGGGCTGGATTCCCCGCGGGGCTCCAGGTGTGGTTCCCAAGGTCACAGCACAACTCCTGATGAAAACTCCTGTAAAGACTGTAGGTTTGGACCTGATGGAGTGGCAGCGTTGGTGGGGTTCATCTCCTCTCAGCTGGGGAGGGTCGAGGGCATGTGGTGCTGCATGTCCTTCTCCCTTCTGATGCAGAGGACAAGGACAAAACTCTCCTTCCTAGGAAGGAGAATTTAAATTCAGGCTACAGCCATCACGTCTCCTGGGACTGTCAGTTCCTGGATGTTTGTTTTCAGTTTTTAGCTTTTACTTCCTTATAGACAGGTTCTGCCTTTACTGGTTTCTAGTCACAGGATGCCAGCACCAGGAAGAGTAAAATACAGAAGCTCTTGCTACAGTTCCTGTGATTTCTTGTGCCAGTATTTTCAAACTCCTCCAACAACTTGGCTTGATGCTTGAACCCCCTCACTTCCATTCACCACCCACTGCTCTCCACAAGTTCAATATTCCCCACATAAGAAAAAACTGAGGTGAGGCAGCCACTTCATTTGGAGACCATCCCCAGATTATATTTCACTTCCAGCTCTTCCTCATTATGCAGTATCCTCACTTCTATTTTCCTTCATCATTCTCTCTCACCTGCCTAAGGCTTGTGCTCTTTTTTTAATTTCCTTTCTCATATCTCTCAATTGATTGCTACTGATTCTCCCTTATTTCCCACCCTTCTTGCTCCTCAAAACAGAGCTTCATTCACACGTCACTCCTTTCAAACATCTCTGCTCGATCCTAACACCCTGTCGCAGCAGCCATTAACCAGCCAGGGCTGGAACTGTCACCTCCCTGCTAAATTTTCCTCCTTTGTTTGAGAGGTGCAAATTCCAAGCAGATTTTGCAACCTTTAGCATAAATTCCTGTTTGCAGCTCCAGTATTTCCCAGCTGTTTGGTGTTTTGAAGCCTTTTCTCAGATCAGCAATTAGCTGGATCAGGTGATTCAGGAAACTCTGTCATCCCTTCAGCTGTGAGGCCACAGATCCCTCTCCATAGCACACCCCTTGTCCCTCTCCCCAAGCTGTCTGTAGCTGCCAGATTCAGGCTCTTACTTCTGCCCTGGGACTTCAGGTCCCACCTGGCTGCTTCTGTCACACTTGTGCTGCAGGTCTCTGTGCCCAGGAGCTGGATGGATGGAAATGGGAGCAATGCGAGATCTCCTGAGCTCCCTTCCAACCTCATTTATCCCACAAGCCACTAGAAAGGGCATGGAGCAACATCACAAACAGGTCCCGTTCACTCAGATCCAAACTGGACCCAGCTTCAGGCACCAGTTTGGCAGGCTGCACCCAGGTCCGGGCTTGACCATGAGCACAAGCTGGAATGAAAGTGTTCCCCTTCCCTGGAACACCTCTCTGCAGGTGAACACCTGTGACAGGCTCCATTTGTTTCCACATTCGCATATCTCTTGCCAGGTACAGTGACACTGAAACATTTTCTGCTTCGGAAGGATGAGCCCTTGGCAGAGAAATAAATCAGAGCTGAATCTTGTATGTTGCAGAAGGGCCTTGATTCCCACTGCTGGTTCCTGAGATTCCCTCTGCAGGTTCCTGGGATTCCCACTCTTTGTCCAGCTATCTCCGACTCCCTCTCCTGGCCGAAAACACGGGTTACAGCCGAGAGAGAGGAGAGCAACCACCGCGCCCCAGGGACAGTCCCTTGCAGGATGCTGACACGTTTGCAATCTGACTTTGCGTCCTTGATCTGCGGGGTTAAATGTGGCGTTTCCCCCTCCCCAGCACTCCCCGGTGAGCCCTTTTTAATGCAGCAAACCAGGGAGTGACCATCTTTTTTGCTACAAATTCCACGCAGAGAGGTCACAGGCATCACCAGCTGACCTCCTGTGGGATAAGATGGTTTTCTGTCCCCTCAAAAACCAAACCAAAGCCACACTACCCCAAAATTCTCCCTTTATTAACGTTTAGTCCTGCCGCTGCCCTTTAAATCCAGGGTACAGATGGGACATCTCTCGGGCCCCGCTCCCATCCAGGTGTGCCCGCCGGGGCCGTGCTGTGAGGCTGCCCTGGCTCCGGTCAGTGATCCCACACGGGCTCTGGCCGGCAGGGGAGGCTCCCGGGCCCGCGGGTGCTGCTGCGGCCCCGCTCTCGCCGCCTCTCTCCTCTGTTCGGGTCGCTGCTGTCTCTCAGGTAGCGGCTTGGCCACAACGGGGGGGACAAAGGCTCTGCTCTGGCTGGGAGAGGCGCTGGGATACATATATAAAAAATATATTTATGTTTTAATACATTTTATATATATCAAATGCATTTTTATGTAATATGTGATTATATATTATATATAAATAGTA
>VZRQ01008724.1:0-17556 GCA_013397975.1 Machaerirhynchus nigripectus | reverse complement strand
CGGGGGGCTGCGCGGGGGCTGGCGGTGCCGCAGGCTCCTCGCTCCTGTGCGCGGCCGGACGCTCCGGCGCTCGGGGGACGGGTGCTGCCCAGCCCGGGCTGTGACCGGGTGGAACGCGTCCCTGTGAGCGATCCCGGGGGCCGTCCCGAGCAGCCTGGGGAAGGTGCTGTGGGAGCGAGGCGTTGAGAGGTCTGTCGGTGCAGGAGGAAGGTGGGTGTGGGTGGCAGGTGTCCCTGTGGCAGGCGGGTTCCCCGTGACAGCCAGGAGCGGTGTGATGTGCTGTCAGTGACTCTGAATGCCAACAGCTCAGCACGATAAAGCCATGCTTCCCTGCCAGCCCCGGGTCCAGCTGCAGGACTTACGTCAGGCTCGTCATTTTCTAGTTTTTCAGTCATCTCTATCTATTTGTGACTGGATTTGGAATTTCAGCTCCCAGGTCAGGCATATTGGCATCACACTGAAAAGTTAGAACTAGATTAAGCCAGCTTCAATACCCATGCAGTGCTGGCATAAGAGTCTCCAATTTTCTTACCTGCTCATCCAGTCTGTGCACTGCAGCCATTTCTTGTATTCCCGAGTGCTGCTCCTCCTGAATTGCTCAAAACATTCCCCTGGGCAGAGGTGCATGTGTTTGCCAGAGAAGTTAAGGAAAACTCCTGGCTGTGTGGGCTTAGAGGGGAGAGCTTCTCAGAAAAGGGTGTAATGCAACCAAGTGTGAGAATCCTGCCAAACTGGGATGTTTGCTTTGCTTTAGTTTCCAGCTGGACGTAGGAAATAACCGTTAAGGCAAATAAAATTCTGTGTTTTGCAATGAAGCTGTGTAATTCTGTATCTTAAGTCTATTTGGTTAGGTTTCATCCAAGGCAGCTTCCTCCCTGCTAGGTAGGATAAAGAGATTAGAGTAACTCGCACTTTCTAATCCTGGTAGGAGAATTAAAATGAACGGTGTGTCTTGAGTGTAGCACTGGTTCTTGGAAAGGCAATGCCTTTAGTTAGGAAACAGAGGGATACAGAACATAATAACTATGTAAGCAGTCAATGTGGTTGTAAGTCTGTGGGCTTGTTTGTCACGTGCAGCACTTGTTTTTTGACAGATTCCTGCTGCATTATGTCAGGAGACAGCGACTGCACCAGGACAAGTCCCTCAGCGGGGTCTCCATCGGACAACGAGCTCCTGCCAGACCGGCCAAAGTATGTTTGTACCCTGTCTCCTGACCTCGTTACCAAAGCCCGGGAGGAGCTCCAGGAGAAGCCTGAATGGAGGCTCCGCGATGTGCAGGCACTCCGAGACATGGTGTGCAAGGACTACCCTTCCCTGGGCACGTGCCTGGACGATGCTTTTTTGCTAAGGTTCCTCCGAGCCAGGAAGTTTGATTACGATCGAGCGCTCCAGCTCCTGGTGAACTACCACACCTGCAGGAGGACCTGGCCAGAGGTGTTCAGTAACCTGAAGCCGTCTGCAATAAAGCCTGTCCTGGAGTCAGGCTTTGTCACTGTGCTGCCTCACCGGGACCCGCAGGGACGCCACGTCGTCTGCATCCGCCCAGGTACTCAGTCCTGAGTGTCTCTGTCCCTTGCCCTCGAGGTGTGTCTGGGCCAAAAGCAGGTTCCCTGCTCTCCTGTGAACAGGGGTGACTTGCACACAGTGTGTGGGCTCTCTCAGATTTGAAAAGCTACCTTGGGAAGGGACACGCTGGTCCTTAGCCAGCATCATTCCAGTTCCTTTTCCTTTGTCAGCAATAACTGCAGTCATGGCAAAATGCAAATGCAGTGAGGTCGATGAAATTTCAGGCAATCCAAGAAAAATTAATATGCAGTAACTCAAATTGAATCAGGGCTGCTGGCCTACCCTTAGAAGTTTGTAATTTGTTTTGACAATAAGCAGAGAGAGGAGCCTGTAGCTCTGACTCCTGTGTAAATAATCAGAGCCTTCCACGTGCTTTTGGTGCTGCCAGGCTTGCTGTAAATTTGTCTTCATTCATTCTCCTCTTTTCCATTTACCTGCTTTCTTTCTGAGCTGAAACTGCTTTTAATGAGCTGTGCTGGGTGGAGAACGGGGTTCTTAAAACCATTGCCTTTGCTCCCTGAAGTAAACATGAGTTGCCATTTACCTCTTGCTTAAGAAAGGCTGCTCTGAACTAGAACTGTGGCTATAAAGACTAACTTCTGAGTCCAGGAAAACAGAAAATCAGTTTTTTGGAATGTGTATTGTTAGCTTATCTTCACTCTCCGACTTACCATCCCTGTCTTGTAACCTCAGACAGATGGACACCCAGTAATTATCCGATTACTGAGAACATTCGTGCCATATACTTAACCTTAGAAAAACTCATTCAGTCCGAAGAGACCCAGGTGAATGGAATTGTAATCCTGGCAGACTACAAAGGAGTCAGCTTATCTAAGGCGTCTCATTTTGGTCCTTTTGTAGCCAAAAAAGTGATTGGAATTCTTCAGGTAAGAGCTGAACTGGTGAAAATAAGCTTGTGCATTTTAAATGATTGCTTCTGTGTGTAGAGTTCTTGACTATGTCACCACAAACTTCATCATCTTGGCTTTCCCAGCAGAGTTAACCATGTGTCTGCCCAACCAGTTTCTCACACCCTTATGGCCAACCTACCTCACTTGCCCCTTTTTTTTGACTTTTGCATCCCTAAAACTTAATTTGCATTAGAAATGCAAACTTTGAGTTGGAACAGACAAAAGCAGTTCTGCTAGGTAGTGGGAAGAAAGAGAGCAGAGAAATTATAGTTAGAGAGGAGACAGTGAGGAAATGGCCTGGTATTTAAATGGTTCCTGTCGGCCAAGATGGAACCAACCATGGGGCAAGTGCAGGTTCCAGCTCAAGTGCTCCTGCAGAAATTTTAAGAGGACTTTTCAGTGGGTGTGATTTGAGGAGGATTTCCATCCGTGCCCTGAAGGCAGAGGTTTCTTCAGCACAGGGGCAGCAAAAGAGACAGTAATGAAAGCACCTCTGCCTGGATGTCTGGGAGGAAAGTGGTGGAGAGCAAGTTAGAGCAAGGGTGTAAACACAGGGAAGCTGGACAGAACAGCAAGGGGAGAGGACTGAGGAGTAGCTTGGCCAAAGTGGCAGGAAGGTTTGATTATTTCACTTGACATTGGTACAGTCTGGAGGAGTGAGATGAGAAAACTTCTCTTGAATGGGTTCATTCCGTCATTACTTTTGTTCTGCCCTGAGCTGGTTACATCCTGTATTGTATCCATGGGGGGATCAGGGAGGATAGGGTGAATCAGGGGAGTGTATGGAGATGAGACTGGTGAGTTAAGGAATGCCTTTATAAGAACTCACTCCTTTACATTATGATCTAAATGTGTCATTTAACTTTAAGCCCATATTTAATTTGTACAAATAAAGCCATGGGTGTCCTGCTGTTCCTACTGGAAGATATTCACAAACCAATAGCTGGACTTGGGGAAGGATATAAAGGCATGGTGGAGTATAAATGTGTTGCAATAGCCTTGCTGAGCTGCAGCTCCTGTAAAGATGAGCTAGTTCAGTGTTGTTCCTATGGATACTCCAGCAGTGCCTGTTGTCTGCTGTTCACTCCAAGCACTGACTGATTTGTGTATGTAGAGCTGGTTACAGGGGAAAGAAACTTTACTGAGTCCTTAATTGCTGATCATGAGCTTTTGCCTTTGAAAAATATTTCTGCAAATAAATTTCTCCAGCAGAAATCCCATGATTAGCTATTGTTTTAAACTGCCCTGTGTGGGAAGCAGTGTGTCCTAGCAATATTAGTTTCCTTCTTCACATAAAAACACATTTTAGAGTTGGTGGAAACACTGTTAGAAGCAGCCTGCTCTGGCACTGAGTGTGGTGCACTCCTCAGGAGCTGCAGATGTTACTTTGTGACTGTATCCTTATCAGAGTTGGGAATACCCAAAGGACAAGGATTATCTAAGTGTTTTTGTCAAGGGAGATAAACACCAGTATTAGAGATGAGGATCTACTGACAGCAGTGTATTTTTTGATGGAGGGTTTTCTTGTCCCTTGACTTTGTTTTTATGCTCAGAGATGTCATCCTAGGACTGCTCTCTATAAAAAGTTGAATTTCTGTTGTTGTACTGGTTTGTGTTGGTACCTCAGATTAAAGTTGGGGAGCCAGTGGGTTGTGCTGGCAGTCAGTCTCAGGACATTTTAAAGAGAGAAAGATGGTAAATGTTTTTTAAACTGCATTATAAAAATCTTCTTTACCCTTCAGGATGGATTCCCCATTCGAATAAAGGCTGTGAACATAATAAATGAGCCTCGTATATTCAAAGGCATTTTTGCAATCATCAAGCCTTTTCTGAAGGAAAAGATCGCAAACAGGGTAAGGATTTGTGTGATTTTAACATTAATATTGATGTTTACAAGTTCCTTGCTTGGCTCTAAGTAAAAAGAAAAAAAAAAAAAAGGAAAAATTATAATACTTGCTAGCTAGAAGAATGTTGGTGCCATTTTACTTTCTACTTTAATTTTTAAAAATATGCCTGTTGGGAAAACTCTCTGTGAGATGAAAACTTTGAGGAACTCAACATTGGCATAATATTAATAATAGAACTTTAGGACATATGCTGTGTATCCAGGACATTATCCCTGTGGTTGGATTATTTGGGCCAGTAGCATTTTGTTTATGAGGTGGTGCCAACAGGAAAACCGTGTTGCCCCTTCCTTGCTCTTTTCCCTTGTGCAAGGGTCCTGTGTGGCACAAGTATCCTCTCCACAGGACTGTGGTTTGCCAAGGATGATCTTTTTCTTCCCACAAGGATAAGTACTTTCAGCCCTGTGAGGGATCCTGGGGATGAACTGAATTTGGAACCTCAGCCCAGGCACATGTCAAGTCTCTCTTGCTGGGATTTAGTCTGCACTAGGTGTGGATTGTCTCAAGGCTTCTCTCACTGGTGTGTCTGCACCTGCCCACTGCTCTGTGCTGCCACTTGCCCATACACACATCACTCCTAGCATTTGTTCTTTAGCTCAAAGTAAGCTTGTTAGCTGACTGTTCCAGCAATTTGCTGTGAAGTGTTTGATGTGCACTTTTGAAGCTCTTTCGCTTTCTTCTTCAGTTTTTTCTTCACGGCTGTGATCTGAATTCCCTTCACCAAAACATTCCTCCAGTGATCCTTCCTGAAGAGTACGGTGGTACTGCAGGCAAGCTGGACATCTCTGCCTGGAATGAGCTGCTGCTGGCCTCTGAAGAGGACTTCCTGCACGATTTCTCAGAGCTGGTGCTCCAGTGTGACAGCTCTCCCCATGACCTGCTAGTGAGTGGGGATGCTGATGAAAAGCAGTGTGATGATTCCCTGCGAGGGATGAAACCTCAGCTCTATTACTGTTACTAACAAACCACTGGAGGGAGGTTTTCCAGCACAGTTAAGATCTGCTCTGTAGGTGATGTTGTGAACTCTGCCTTACTCCTAAACCTGCAGTTTAGGGACAGACTGCTGAGGCACTTTACACTGTAGAACCAAAGGAAGCTGGAGAGGGCACAATGGGGGCAGGGCAGAGTTCGGGGAGGGTAAAAGCAAAGAGCACAAGTTATGTAGAAGACTTGAGGCTCATCAACCTCTGTGTGAATGATGCAAACTGGCCTATTCTTTCTAATGATAAAGGGAAAAAAATATTGCAGATAGGTAAGCTTGACAGTTTCTTGTCCCCGCCCCACACAGGTGAAAAGTGAGGATGATTTACAAGCTTTGTGATCATCTGGTCCCCTCCCCTTCTGCAAACACCAGTGATCCAAGACAAGAAAATGGCTTTTGAACCCTGCAAAATATAATTCTGTAGTGAAGATTGCTTAAAATCATAAGAGTCTAACTTGGCCTGTCCTCTGTCACGTGGTTCAGATTGTGAGTTGGTGTTTCTGAAATATCACAGTGAACATGTGTCTCAAATTAATACAGAACAAAATTTACTCATGAATACCTGTATCATCCCTTAAACTTCCTCACAGCTGCAAGAACTGTGACTGATGGAATAACTACCGTAACATTTATACCAAGGTTTATACAGCAGATGCAATCTTCATTTTCAGAAAACAGGAAGTTTTTCAGATCATTTACTAAAGCTTTTGATTGGACAACAGCTTCAAATAATGAGGTTTAGGACCAAATAAAAGAAAGCTGTGTTAGCCACCTTCCCACATTGACAGTTCTTTTCTGGTTGAGATAAGGAATTGGGTAAGTACCTCATACCCAGGATTTGTGAGGAGGTTTTGTAGCAGTTGGCATGTGATGTATAGAAGGCAATATTTCATGTAAGACAGCAAGGTGCTGCTTTAGCTTGTTACTTCGGGCTGAATTTGAGTTTTAAGTCTGTGAAACCAAATGCAGACAGGCTTTTAAAAAGCACATTCTTAAATTTCCTGATATTGTAGCATTTTGTTCACTGTACTTGTCAGCTCTTTTGTGAAATGTTACAACTTGGTTTTTAACTTCGTTGACCTCTTTTGTCTTTGGTTGTCATGTTCCTGTATGAAGTTAGACTTGAATCATCTCCGTGATATTTACCCATAACTTGTATGCCTGTGCTTCTAGGTCTTTGTCTAGAGACAGAACTAACATTGATGTCAAACCAGGGTAAGATACCTGTGTCTAAATAAGCTGTTCCCACTCCCCAAGTTCTTTTTGTTTAATGGTCTTGAATTAGAACTTAACTCTCAGCACACTTTTTGCACATGTTTTTCTGCACTAAAATGGTGTGGAGATGGGAAACCTCACTAGGACGAGGAAAGCACAGTCTGTTACTTCAACATGAAATAATTCACTATTTGGTGGAAAAGAACATCCCTTCTAATTGGGAACTTATCACTAGAGCACTTTCTCTGGATGAAATCTTGATTTAGTGCCAAATGTGATTATAGGCACCAGTTACGTTTCTGTAAATATAAAACTAAAATATCTTGAGGATCTCAGACATTCATTTTTCAAAGTGCCAAACTGTGTTTTGAATGTCTTTCTTCCTCCCAGTCCCCTTGCAGCATGACTGCACTGCCAAAAGGAGACTCCTCTGCCACTGTAACGACTTGTGACCTGGCAGCAGACCTCATCCTGGAACTAAGGGGTGGCAAATGCCATACCTGTCATCCTGGCATTATAAAAGGAGACTGGGTTCTGAAAGGGGGTAAAACCGTGAAGCTTCTTTCTTTTCTGGGTGGCAGTTCAGAATCTGTAGGAGCAGGAAACTCATCACATGGACAGTTGTAGATTAAAGGTGGGAAGAGATTAATTTTCCTCAGTGAAAGCATCTCATTTTTCTTACCTTTAGAAATCAATTGTAATTCCTCTTTGATAGCTATTACCTTTAGTGCAGGGAAAAACAAACTACCATTTTCATCTACTTAAAATAAGGTAAAAGAGTACTGCTAAGCAGCTCCTCCTTTGTGCCCAGAATATGCTCTGTGTTTTGCAGAAAGTAATTCAGTTTTTTGCCACCTAGAAGCCAGTAGCACACAGCACCAGGATGTGGACAGGTAAGTGGCTGCCCACACAGCTGAACTGCTGGAATAGAGAGAGTGGTGCTTCTGTTGTTTTAGTGCCTCTTCATTCCAGTCACAATGTACAACTAAAACAAAATAGAATGGACATTTTACCTAGAGATGAAGGCCTGACTGATAGTCTTTACTTAATTGTGCTGCAGGGTTGGAAGTGGGGGTATATTGACTGTAGGAACAGTTACTTTCATCCCCTTGTGTAACTACTAGAGAGGGAGGTTGGATATTCAAAATTTAATTTAGTGTCCTTCAAAGAGAAATAAATCTAGTGATGTTCAGCAGATGGCTGAGGAACCTCCACAAAACTCACAGTTTTTTCAGGCTTTTATATTCTCTTGCATGCCTTAAATAGCAGGCAGATTAGATCCACCTCACCCTCTTCTTTCCTCTGCTCACTAAGAATAAAGAATATGATTTAAACATAATAAATGAGGCTATGTGATTGTGCTGGGTTTGGCTGGGGTAGAATTCTCTTCACCGGAGTCAGTGTGGCACTGTGAGAGCGAGCAGCCACGGTGCTGGCTGGGGTTAAACCCACACCTGCCCCTGCTGCAAAGTGCCACTCTTGTGCCTCCAGAGCTGCTTCTTCTTAAAGCTGGCTCCGGGGCAGTGGATGTCAGGATGCTGAATTAAGCCAGGCTTTATCAGGCATCTCTTAGTTCTAATTTGCTGTTTCTTGGCTGTAGAACTCAGCCAGGAGTTGCAGCTTCACTGAGCTGTCTCTAACCCTGAAGTATCTCAAACCAGTGCTTGGTGTGTCTTACAGAAAGCACAGCTCTGGCTTATGTGTGCCTGGCTTCAGAGCTGAGAATGTCCTTTGAGCTTTAGCACTTAGTAGCAAAGAAATCAGTTTGTTCCCAGAATTTCTCGTGTCAGCATTTGGAAAATAAACATTTGTGTCAAATAGAGCATCTCCTTATCTGCAGGTTAAGAGAATAGCTAGGGAAAGCTTACAGCATGGGGTAGTTTTGTTGCTTGGAGGTTGTTTGGGTTTTTTACAGCACAGCAACCAGTTTGTTCCTTCTTCCCACTTGAAATAAGTTTGTTTTCCAAGGTCATATGCCTTTCCCAGTACCTAAGCCATCCCTGCCAAATCCAACACGTAATAAGAAAGGAGATGTGAGCTGGTGTTAGGTGGCACAAAAGGTAGCTGTAAACTGTACATAAAAGTACTTGAATTTATACTCTTGCAAATGGGTGTTATGAGCCCTGAGGTATTTTCAGGAACTGGCTGAACTATCGTTTTTGTTAAATCTCATTTTGGCATGAGTTAATCATTGTGTTATTCAAATATTAATTTTGCCTTCTGTTATATGTGGGCGTAGAGGTGTTGGGTGGTTAAGTGTACATCTTATTTTGACAAAATTTATTTTTATATTGCATTTTATAAAATGAAGTTGTCAAAAATGTGTAATTTTATGATGCATGACCAGGTGATTAAACACATTGTAACAGCTGCTCCTTTGATATTTTCAATACGTTTGTCTTGTGTCATGTTGGGATATTTTACTTTAAACATCAATAACAACACACAAGTTCCACATTTACACAGAGTTGCTACTACACATAATCGCCACAGCACTGCCTTAGCAAAAGGTGTTGCTTTCTGCTGGAAAACCAAAGCTGAGCAACTTCAAGGAACAGGATTTGACATTCAGAGCCTCACATGGAAGATAGTATTTGTTTCAAAAGAAGTAAGTCACTTGGTATTTACTGCATGGAGAAAACACATCCAGCTGGGATCACTGTATGTGGTATTTTCCACTGGAGAAATAACTGCTGTTTCTTAACACTTCAACAGAGCTGGGCCAGTTTCAGTAGTTAGTCTGCTTTATTCAAATGAGTTTACAGTGCAAATGCCTTAGAGCCAATAATAATAGTAATAATAACTCCATGTACATTGCTTTTATCAAGCATACTGGACAAGTGAAATCAATCAATCAATAAGCTCTATTTTTCCAACATAATCAAAAAGTTGATTAAGCTGTTCATACACTTACCACTCTCTTTGGCAAACATCCTAAAAAAGAAGTTACCATAGAAATTGCCTCTTAAAAAGGGGCAAGTTTGTCTTAAAAAGAATTAAGAGTTAACCAGTTTTTCAAATTCAGAGTTCTGCTCTTTCGGTGAGGAATAAGGGTGCTTCTTTTGCCACAACACAAAGTTAAGTAATTTAAATAAACTTCTCCTGTAAATAAACTTTTGCAGTGGAATGTAGAAATCAAGCAGCATGGCTTACACTTCCAGAAACTGAAGCATTAGCACAGTAGTGCATTATGCTGATTATAGTTGTTCTTTAAAATATATTACTTCATATTTAACTAAATGTTAACTTCTATTCAATAGAAGACTGGCTATTGGACAGAACAATTTCTTTTGTGCTTTGACAGCACAGCTGTAGTGAATTTTAAAAATGCAGTAGTAAGATAACCCTGGTAAAGGTTAAAATAGAAAGATAACTGATAATTCTAATGCTGCATCAAGCATTATGCAATATATAACTGTGTATCCAACTGCATTTTAATACCAACATAAGAAACAGTAACTAAAGCAATAAATGAACATTTTGGCTTTCAGCAAAGAGTTCCCCACTTTTGTAAGCTCAGGTGCAGGAACTTAACTGAAGTCTCTATTAGTAAGGACAAGAGGAGCCACTAAGGTCCAAAGATAGAGAAGCAGACAAACCCAGCTGGAGGTCATCTTCACCCACACGGCTGGCCACTTACTTGTCATGGTTTTGAAATCTGCATCAGGGCTAAAAAGTAAAGAAGTCCATTAGTAAACACAGAAAGCACCTCCCCCTGTTCCTTGGTACCTCTCCTATGAATCTGAAGTGAGGGCAATCCTTTGGGACACTCCCATGTAAGACCCTTTGTGAGAACATAGTGAGACAACTAAAGCAGCAGTTTCCTGTGGCTCCTTCACAGGCTGTTGTTCTTGGGACCCAGTTTTCAAGCCTGCTTGCCCATGCTGATGTGCAGCTGTTCAAGGAAGGATTTGCATGAGCTGTGCAACAGAATCCTGGTGGCTGCTGATCTCTCAGAGCATTTGCTAGTTTATACAATGTCCTGGGAGCAGTGGTTTTAAGCTGACACAGCAGAGGGCATGTCCAAGTGTTTCAAGGAGATTTGGAAATCACATCTCTGATAAGCAGCATGTATGGGTGTCCCTGCACATCTTTCCCAGGATGAAGAGCCAGTAACAGGCTGGCCTCTAACAAACTTTTCATGAGGCCACCTGAAACCAATTCCATGTGTATCCTTCCTGCTACTCATCCAGCTGAAGAATGGCAGCTACACTTTCTGCTCTGAAGTAGTGCCCTGGAACCACAGCTGCTGATTGTGCTGCGCTGCCTTCTTACATCTTAATTCAGTAACACTAAATTGAGAAGGCACAACTTTAATGCAACTGGCACAGGGACAGCACCTTCACCAGCTTGGCAGGACTAGCCCACAGGGCAGGAGTCTCCTACCCACATGGAAACACTGGCACACAGAACCCACCACTTCCCATCCGGCTCTTACCTGTACCAGTTTGTGAGTGTCATCATGATGTAAAGAGAGGCAAGGAAGAGCATGAAGTGGAAGAAGGTGTAGCTGTACTGAACCCCGTCCTTCTCGTTGTCCGTGACACGGCGCACTTCTCCCTCCTCGGCAGCCGCGCCGCCTGTCCCCACGGTCTCCTCCAGGATGGCAGTGTCACTGCCAGACAGCGTCAGCTTGTTCACCTGGCTGTTACTTGAAGAGCGGATGCTGCAGTGTAACCCAAAGAGAGACGTGCTTAAAAACTCCTTTTACAGTCAGCTATGGTTGCTAATAAAGCAAGTAATGGATCACAGTGAATGTCTGGGACTAGCAAATAATATTTTTTTAAATCCGTTTGGAAACTTAAGGAAATTACTCAAACTGTTTTCATCTGAGCTTTTGTTAACCTAATTAAACGGCGTTCCTAGTCCCAGATCATAAGGACTATGTGTGTGTGGTTTTGAAGGGACCCTAAAGATTATCTTGTTCCAACCCACCTGCTGTGGGCAGGGACACTTTCCACACTAGACCAAGCTGCTCAGAGCTCCATCCAGCCTGCCGTTGAACACTTCCAAGGATGGCGCATCCACAACTTCTCTGGGCAACCATTTCAGCATCTCACCACCCTCACAGTAAAGAATTTTTTCGTAATATCTAATCTAAATCTACTCTTCCAGTTTTAATCCATGCCCTTGTAAAAGTCCCTCTCCACATTCCTTGCAGGCTCCCTTCAGGCACTGGAAGACCACAATTAGGTCACCCCAAACCTTTCTTTTCTCCAGGCTGAACAAACCCAGTTCTCTCAGCCCTTCCTCACAGGAGAGGTGCTCCATCCCTCTAATCACCTTGTAACACATGTTGTTCTGTTATCTGGGTTGGGTTTATAAAGCTTATCCTCATCCACAAAGCAGAACACAGCTTTATGAGCCACATTTGGCCTCGGGCCTGAGACAGCAGCTGGATGTGAATAAATGCAGGTACATTTTGCACTACACCCAAATTCAAACAAAAGAGGCAGACAAAACCCAGGTCTTTATCACTGGATAGCAGTGCAGGTCCTACCTGGAATACAAGAGGCAAAGGACAAAGATAACCAGTCCAACAACACTCTGGGCATCCCACCACTGCAGGGACTTGGGCGGAGCAGGAGTGGCTGGTGGGATGGTGGCATTGGCTGGAACAGCTGTGGGTGCAGCTATCTGGGTGATGATGTTCAGCAAACTTGGGTTACAGTTTTTTTCTGAAAGGGATTTCAAGGCAGATTAGAGAGATGAGCTTTGCCAGCATTTAGCTAAGAAAAGATGACAGGTAGGCTCGCAATTTTTCATTCCCTTCAACTGCTGATCTCTTCAATTCTCCAGAGGCAGAAATTGCCTGCAATATTTTTCCTGCCTGTGAGCTAGACATGGGTATAAAAAACAAATAACATCAGAATGCCCTGACACTGTTTCTTTTTTCCCCCCTTACGAACACCCCAGTTTAGTTCTGCAAAGTGGCAGTTTGATGGTTTCAGTCAAGTCAGCCTTTCGGCCTCAATGGATTTGATGTGGACAGATCAGCAATTCCCACAGAGTTATATCTAATAACCATCAGCAGCTTCTGCTTTCACACCAAAATATATGACTCAAGACAGCGTGTTGCTTACCAGGCTCATTGGACATGGCTGCCCACGTGAGGTACATGGTGTAGAGTGTGATGACAGAGGACTGGAGGAGCCCAGAGCGAGGCTGATGCTCCTGTTCCAAAGGAGAAGAGCAAGCCAAGGTCAAAAGGGCAAGTTTTACCTAGAGTTGGATAGTTTTACCCCACTGCCACAGATGCAATGATTACTAGCATGAAAACCATTGCTTTAGAAATGCACTGGGCTTTGTTCTGTGTTCAAAAGACTGGAAGAAACTCCTTAAGAGTTATATAATCTATGCAAAAAGCAACTCAAACACAGAAAGAATAAGCAAACCAAATCCATTTTTTTTGTGCCCAAGACTCAGTTACAGGCTCTTACTGAGTTAATCTCAAACTTTTCAAACAATTTTGTAGATATGAATCTAGCATGTGATTTGAGCAATACCAGTTCAGAATCGAGTAATATCCAACTTTCCTCTTATATCAAACAAGCTTACCCCTAATTTCAAAGCCACAGTATTAAGCAAATAAATCTCCACCTATTTTTCTACTCCCTAACAGATTTCTCTGTTCAGCCAGGGCCTTCACCACTAAAAGCATGCCAGCAGTCCTCCACATGGAAACAAAGTCCAAAATCATGTTAGCTCAAAAAAGCCTCTCTTCAGAGAATGTGTCACTATGTAGTGCAGTGGTTTCGGGGCAAGACCTTTTTTTTAAGTTCCTAACTAGCACAGGTATGATAGCCAAGCTTTAAAGTTCTTACATCTGACTGAACTGGTAGCACATCCTTCTCACTTCCCTGCTTTGTATGTCAGAAGAAAAGAGCAGAGAAAAACAATACCTGAACTTTTGGAAGGATAGAAACAATGGAGACAGCAATGCACAGGATCGTGTTAAAGCTGATGAAGAACTTGTTCTCAGTGCAGTCATCAGGCTTCGTGTAGAAAACGTAGAAGAGAACAACAAAAACCAGGGACAAGGCATAGAACAAGCTTGTACAGGACAACAGAGCTGGAGGAAAAAAAAATTACATTACACATAGAGTTTTGATAGTACATCTGAAGTGGCTTACACTGCAGGACAGTCCCCCTTCCTCATCTGGCAGTCTGGGTCACAAAACTAGACTAGCAGAATGCATTTTTATAAGGTAGGGCTAAATTTCTGCTTGGGCTCACTAAGCAGCATAGCTCAGAGGAAGGCCAGTGCTGCCATCAGGTGAACAGGACTTGCCTTTCAGCAGCAGTTTAATTAGTTTAACTGGTATCAGGCCACAGTGTCATAATGAGAGAGTGCTTTCTGCACACTTCTCATGGACATTTATCTGCCCTGAATTCCTGTGCTCGAGGTCACCCATTTTTGTTTCCACTCTGTTCTTTGTAAGAAGCTACAAAATGCTGTTGCACCATTCTTAGCTATGAGCTAAGAACCACAACAATTAGCACTTTGTAATTAGTGGCCAGCTGGGGAGCAGGCACCAAGGCACGCTCAGTGTGGTACTGCAGCCACTGTCATGGACACAACTGAGCTCCTGGGGACACAGCAGGGGAGGTGCAGAGCAAAGCTCAGATTTGAAGAGAACCAGGCTCCGAGCTCTGCACATGCCCTGCAGACCAGGCACATGTGGTTTCTTAGGACTGTCAGATGTGCTACTCACAAGACTAAAATATTTTGCTTTTTATTGAACAAGAAAAAGTAAACACTGCTGTTAATTTCAGCTGTTCACAGCAGGGACTCAGGGACACTGGAGCTTAATTCTAGGTATGTCTGCAAACCAGTAAATGATATTGTGCAGGGAGCTGGCCAGTACAAACAAACCCTTTACAGGTTAAGATTCCTACCTGCATACCAGCATTTAGAATTCCCCTCTTCCATTTTCTCAACCCAGCTCTCATTCCAAGAGTGAGCAAAATCCACAAGTAGAACCAACTGGATAAGAATGAAGCAGAAGGCTCCAGAAACACCAATCCAAAACCAAGCTAGAAAAGAGAGCCAAAAAAAAAAAAAAGTTAGCTTTCATCATGTGCATGTTACCTCACTTCAAAAACAAAAAAGCTCCTAATTATACTACAGACAAATAATGAAAAAAACTGAAACTCTATTTAGAAATGCAGATGCTGTTAATCACTTTGGCCTCAATCCTGCAGGAGAATGGAAGGAGTCCCAGCTATTCAGGAATGCAGCCAATGCTGGCCAAGCTGAGCATGGGAATGCTCAGCCCAACACGTTTTCAGAATGAAGGCAACATCGAACATGTGGCATCTTTGTGTACACAAGTGCCATCATGCCACATTTCTTTGAGGGTCAACAACCCTTTCAAGTTCCTGTGATGTGGCCAGACAACTGAAGTTTCCCACACAGATTTTTCAGAGACTCTAGGGAAGTATTTAGCACTTGTCAGTGTCCTGAGTTGCCCCCAGTCTAGTGTCAGAAGACTCAGCTCAGTAGTGACTGTCTCACGAAGTAGAAAATTATTAATAACCAAAACCTACGTGGTTGAAAAGGAATTTGTTATTGTCACAACTTCAGCTGGTCACCAAAACACTGGATGAGCCAAAGTGCTCCAAAGAAGATGTGCAGAAACTGAATCTTCTACAAGAGAACTCTTACTATTGCCTAGTAAATCTATGAAAAGGTTTGAGCTTGTTCAAGTCAGGATTCCATGATGAATATGAACTGTACCTCTTGTGAAAGGTCCTTCAGGGATATAAAATGCTCCAACCATGATAGCCACAATGGCAGCTATTTTGAAGAACCAGAACCTTCAAAAGAAGATAGAAGTCATAAATATGGGTCTTACTCTACACACAGTCAGTTCACACACAGTAGTCATGTGCTACATGATCTGTAAGCAGCTTGGTCCTGCTCCAGTCAGGGCTTTGGATCATATGATCCTGTTGACCAGGGAGGTTGAGGACTTCCCACCCTTGGAAGTGTTCAAGGCCAGGCTGGATGGGTCTCTGAGCAATCTGATCTAGTGGAAGGTGTCCTGCCCACAGCAGGGGGTTGGAAGTGGATGATCTTTAAGGTCTCTTCCAACTCAAACCATTCTATAATTTTATGATTCTATGTTCTCCAAAGGTCCCTTTCCAATTAAATGACTCTATGATGATTCAGTCATCTAGCCCAGAAGTAATCAGTCAGAGAATTGGAAATCAGAAACCAGTTTCTGCTGGCTGAGTCAGGCTGGCCTTGAGAATGACCCAGTGACTGCCAGAGGCAGCACAAGGTTGGAGATGGAAACCAGCTGCAATCTGACACCTCTATGGAAACAAAGAGCACTGCCCTTTTGGTTACCCCACCTCAGAGTGGCACCCTCAACCAGGACACTGGACATCTTACATAAATAGGAAGCTTTCCAGGAGACTAAAGCACTACTCTGTATTGGGTCCAAAAGAAACCCGAGGCTGTCTGTATATGCATAAAGGAATTTCCACTGTGTTCAGCAGAGAAACTGGAAGGAGGAAACAAGCTGGAAGGCCAGCCAGCTGGCTCACACCTACCCATTGTGTATGGAGGCTCGCGGGTCGTTACTTGTTTTCACTTCTATCATGAGCAGGGAGAGGAGGAAGAAGAACACGGCCATGGCAAAGCTGACACGATAGACAGCTCTGTATCCCACGAACACGTCACAGCTGACAAACCCATCCAGGTGGGGGATCTGAGTGTGAAGCCCTTCGTCACAAAATCCAGGTATCTGGGTAAAGACACATTTCATTGTGAATATACATTTGCATTCACAATTACATTCTTTAAGTCCTGGAACAGCCAAAGCTTTCAGTCAACAATCTTCTGGGAGATCAGAGAACAAAAGACCTTGTGCTCAGACCTTATTATCAACTGTCTTTCCCCATGTCAACACTTTTCACCCAGGAAGATTAGGATACCACAGCAGGAGGCCTCTGATAAGGACTGACCATCTCCAGGTCTGGTCAGATTTCAGAGACCAGGCATGTACTAAAAAAGGAACACTCACTGAATTTGCTGTTTCAGCCAGAAGCCATTCAGTACACACAGCCTCTTAACTCGGGAACAAGGACACTTGGGTGTTTGTGTCTCACACGTAATCCATTCCAAGTAAAGAAAATCAATAGTCACTGCCACAAGTAATGGCATTTAAAACAGTCAGAAAGAGGTTTTTTTCCCCCCCATACCTTTTTCAGCTGCTCTTCCATGCCTGGTGCCAGCATAATGCAGGCAAGCACAGTACTGAGGAGGAGGAGGAAGGCATAGATAAGACGTGTCACTGTCGAATTCTTGCTGTTGGGGCAACATCGGCACAGTAAACACGAGGCACCGCTGCAGAGACAGGGAATCTGAAGGGCAGAGACAGGAATAGTAAGGGCATTCCCCTCGCGGCTGACACCGGCGCGTTAGGCGACAGCGAGAGGAAAACCCGAACTCCACTTAGAGACACTCCACTCCGGACCGCACAGATAAACCGCTCATCGGCGTTTCTGACTGACAAGGTGTTTGCGAACACCCGGAGATAACCGGGTTTATCGGCCTGGGCCACCCCGGGGCCTCGCCAGGGCGGGCCCCGTCCGCCAGCGACCCACTCCGACCAGGCGGGCCCCGCGCCCCCGGGAAGGACAGCGATGGCCCCAGCCGGGCACCGCTCTGCTCCGACGGGCTGGAGCCGCTCCGGCAGGACAGGGACTACGCCCGCGCGGACTCACAGTGGTCACCCGCCCCCGTTTCGACCCGGGCCGCCAGCAGAGGCACCGCTCCGGGCCGGGCCCGCTCCTCGGGATGGAAGGGGACGTTCAGGGTGTGAAGAGGCAGGTTTGGGGTGGGAGGGCAGCCCCGCACTCACCCAGCTGGCCAGCGAGCAGACCCCCAGCACGGCCCCCATGGCGCCGCCGCCGCGCCTCCGCCCGCTTCCTGCTTCCGCCCACGCCCGCGGCCTCACCGGGCGG
>VZRQ01008720.1:99447-180491 GCA_013397975.1 Machaerirhynchus nigripectus | reverse complement strand
TGCGCCCGGGGGTTGGCGCATGCGCGGTGACTGCGGCGGCCCGCCGGCCCCGCCCGCAGGGGAAGCGCGGCACTGCGGCTCAGACACCCGCGCACGCGCAGTGACCTGCCGGGGCGCCACCACCTCCCGCGCGGCGCCCGGCCATAGCGGGGGAGCAGCAGGCGCGGGTCCCGGCTGGGGTGGCGGTGGCGGGCGAGGGCCGCAGGGAGCCCACGGAGGAGCGGGGCGGTTGCCAGGCGGCACTGGGCTGCCGCTGCGGGAACTCACGTGCCGACACACTCAAGGTGGCGGCAGACCCAGGAACTGGCGTCATTCCGCTCTCAAGATGGCGCCTATGACAGGAAGTCGCGTGTCACAACACTCAAGATGGCGGATCGGGAGGAAACCGGCGGCGCCACACTCAAGATGGTGACGGTTTACGGGCAATTACGTCACAGCACTCTCAAGATGGCGAGTCACGTCTCCCGGGCGCAGGAGGCAAGCTGTCCTTCCCAAGATGGTGGCCCGGGCGCAGGATTCAAGCTGTCCTTCCCAAGATGGCGGCCCGGGCGCAGGAGGCAAGCTGTCCTTCCCAAGATGGCGGCCCGGGCGCAGGAGTCAAGCTGTCCTTCCCAAGATGGCGGCCCGGGCGCAGGAGTCAAGCTGTCCTTCCCAAGATGGCGGCAGGCTACGCATGCGCTTTGGGGAAGGACAACAGATGGCGCCGCGGTAGAAGCTCTCTCCTCCGAAAGGCGTCCTCCCGCCTGAAGCCGACCCCGGTGCTTCCCGGTGTGGGGACGAGGGTGGCGGGTCAGCGGCGCCGGAGGCGGGCGGGAGCAGGGCGGGCGGTGCCGGGCAGCGGCGGGCTCCATCCCCCGCAGCTCGGTGGTGGCGCTCTTACCTCCCTCCTCACTCTGCTTGGCTCTTCCAAATTTCCACATTATCCAGGCCTTGCCTGATACATCCATTTATTCTACTTACTGGCTGCCATTTCTGGTCCTTCCTACTGGCACCATCCCCAGTCTCCTTCCTTTTTTTTTGAGTTTGAGTTGTTTGTTTTCCCTCCTTGGTTCTGTAATGTGGCTCTTTCCCCAGCTTTCATTATTCCTCTCCTTTCATTCCTGCCCTATGACTCTCTTGGCCCTTGCGGGATTTCCCTGTCCATTTCTCCCTCTATTCTGCTGAAGCTCAAAATTCCCTGGACTGATAATTTTTTCTTAGTTTGAAACACATAATTTCTACACATTTCTCATATTTTTACTCTCTCTTCTAGTTCTAGCCACCAGTGTTCTCAGCCAACCAGCTTTAGATCCTATTAAAATCCTAATCCCATCGTTTCTTTCCAGTTCCCACCCACGTTACCCTCCAGTCCCACTCCTGTATCCCTTCTATCCAGAAATTTTGTGTCTATCTGCTTCTCTTCCCATTAACCTCTGTCTTCCCACCCCTCTGGCCATCATCACGCCCTGGTTTGCCCATATTCTTCCTGTATTTCAGAATGTTTGTTTACCTTTTTTTTTCTTTCCTCACCCCTCTTTTTTTGTCTTTTTTATTTTCCCTAAAGGGAAAAATCCAGACAGAGTTTGAGGCAAGCAGGAGAAGAACTTGTTCTACCAGCAAAAACATTTCCTTCCTTTCAAATTCTCGAAACTATGAAGGCTGAATCCTGGAGTGGTTGAGGTTGGCAGGGACACTGTCCAGTCCCACCTCCCTGGGACCTGACTGCCCAGGACCATTCCCAGGTGACTCCTGGATGTCTCCAAGGTTGGAGACTCCACAGCTTCTCTGAGCATTTCAGTTCTCACTCACCCTTCTTTTTGTCTTTTTGTTCAATATCAGTGAATTTCTGACTTGCCCCCGCCTAGGAAACAGAAGAACAGAAGCTTCTGCTAATTTCAGACGAAGCTTTTTTTGAGGAACTTTCAGTGCTTTTCATGAAAAAAACACAGGAGGATAGAGGCACTTTTGGTGGGGTTGGTCTCAGGCTGTGCTCCCACCCCATGCAAAGCCAAGGATCCCCGAGTGCTGGGCAAACACCGAGCACACAAAGATGTGGTTGTCCTTGGGGTAACATTTTAACTGAAGGGTCACAGAAAGTACCAGCCATGACATGATTCGCTTTATAAGCAGTAAAAAGTCCATAAAAGCAACGCCACAGCCACAGAGAATTTGCATTAAATGTTTTGCATCACTGCCACATTCTGATAAAAACTATCATCACTGAGATAGGAATACCCTTAGATCTTTCCAGGATCTTAACTTGTTTTTTTTTCCAGGAATCTGAAAGACAAATCGCATGTTCTCTTCTGCCTGGGATATTTCCCTATCAGGCACTGGAATCAGAATTGATGTTAAAGGTGTTTTATTGCTGTTTTCAGTCCTGTTGCAGTGAGACACTTTTTGACCAGATCAGTAAATGTTCTGCTTTGCTGTTCCAGTGGATGAGGCGACACAGTGAACCCCAATATTCCTGTCAGCATTCAGCTGCTTTAAATAGCAAATACCCCACAGTTTGGTGTCTCCCACCTGGAGAGGGCTTGGAGCCACCTGGCATAGTGGAAGGTGTCCCTGTCCATGGCAGGGGTGGAACTGGATGGGCTTTAAGGTCCTTTGGACAACACTCTCAGGCACAGGGTGGGATTGTTTGGGTGTCTGTGCAGGACCAGGAGTTGGACTGGATAATCCCTGTGGGTCCTGTCCAGCTCAGGATATTCCACAGTCTGTAGTCCAGGTGTGAAATCCATCGCCATGAATCCAACAGAATTTCCCCCCTCTCTTCCATCTCTCCCTGTACAGGGATGTAGGAAACATGATGAAGTTCGTGGGAAGGCAAGTTCAGGATCCCGTTAGATTTACTATAGGATGTTTAGGGGGGGAAGCAAAGGTGGGGAAATGGAGGGGTTGATGGAATTTGGACAGGAACAAACACAGGACAAAAATAAGGCTCAGGGGACAAGAGTGGCCAGTGCTGTGTAAAGAACTTACTGGGCAGCGTGATCCTGATCAGCACACTGTGATGTGGCTTCTCATTCACCTCCATTCCTAAATCCTTTCCTGGGTCAGGGACTGTTTATTCCCTCTGCAGGGAGGTCTGAGAGCCCTCCTGGGGTGGGACTGTGGGTGGAGGGCTTGCGTGCTAGGGGCTGGAGCCATGTGGGTGTGTGGGGATGTGATCCCAGGAGTGTCCAGCCAGAGGAGCTGACCAGCTGGGTCAGGGCCTTGGGAGCCAGGAGTCTGCATGTGTGTAAGGGCGTGAAACCAGGGGATTTGGCTGCCTGAGGCACTGGAGGGGCAGGACCAACTGCAGGAGAGATTTTGGAGTCTGGAGGGGTCAATGGGGAAGATCCAGGAGCAGCTACTGGAGATACAGCCCCAGCCTTGCTGAGCCTGCTGCCCTGGGCCTGTGGCAGCTTTGCCTCTGTTGGGGTACAGTGAGATTCTGCAGCTCCCCACGAGAAGCAGCATCAAAAAAGTTCCCTCAGTTAAATTAGTCAGGGACTGTCTCTGAGACTCACTTGTGGGGTTTGTGGATGGCAGGAGCTGGCTTGGAAAAGAGGACAAATGAATGTAAAAAAACCAGGAGCACTGCCTCGAAGAGTTTATGGCAGGAATAGTGTTTGTTCCGTGTCAAACAGGGGCAGTTGCAGATCCTGGTTCCTGAGGCTGGATCACTCAAAACCGACAAAGGGCCGGGTACAAACCACTCTCATTTGTGGTGAGGTTTTATGGGAGGATGTGGGTGTTCAGTCAGGTGGTATCCAGGTTATTGGGGCCTTCTCTCCCGCCAGCCTTTCATCTGCTCCTTCATAAAAATAACAAATCCATTCCAGCAACACTCTGGCAGCTGGGGCTGAGGAACTTTAACGTTTATTGCCTGATAAAGCTCTGCACAGGACTGTGACATCATCTCTGGCTGTGAGGACACCAGGAACCAGCGTTTGCCAAACTATCTGTTTTATTTAATATTTAATTTAATTTAATTTTAATATTTTATTTTATTTTTTCCTGCCTTTATTTCTCTTGTGAGCCACACGGGGGCAATCTTTTCCTGTCATTTGTGGGAAATGAGCTCTTAAATTCCCTGACAAAGGTTAAAGAGGCTCTCAAGAGCTATTTCCTACTAGAGAGCACAAAGGAAACATCCCTCTTGGACTGGAGATGCATTAATGGCAGAACAGAACTCAAAATTGGAAGGAAAATAATAACAAAAGCATCTTTTTTACACTTCTCCTCACATCTTTCCTTAACAAAGCCCTGCTGGTTGCCCCAGTCACCTTCCTTTCCTTTGTGTGGCTATAAAATGCTTCCATGGGGATCCTTTTCCAGGACTTTCCCAGGGACTGAGGTGAAGCTGACTTGCTTGTAGTCCCCAAACTTCCTGTTCAGTTTCCTCTGGAAGATGGGTGAGATGTTGAGGTTTGTTTTTCAGGAACCTCCTTCTTCGCCCTGACCTTTCAGGTCATGATTCCAGGCTGTTCTCCCCGTGCCTTGGGATGCATCCGTCCCATTCCATGGAGCTGTGTGTCCATCCCCTCCCACCCCATGGAGCTGTGTGTGTCCAACAGGCACAAGAGACCCCCAGCTGTGCCTTCCCCTGCTGCAGGACACCCTGTGCTCCCACAGATCCTGCCAGGAGTGTGTCAGGGCAGACTCAGCAGGGAAAACTGGGGAAGGCATGAAAACATGGAGCACCTCACCCTTTCCCATGTCCTCTGATAAGTGGCTTCACACGTGGGCTCATTTTCATTCCAGAGGCCACTGGATGGTGCAGGACAATGATTCCATGTCCAGAGGAAGGTGCCAGTGGAGCCTAAATCTGCTGGGATCTGAGTAGGAAGGAGCCTCAGTTCTGATCTGGATTTATAAAGAAATTTTGCAGTGCCTCCTCCCCTGTCAATTAAATCGTCTTCTAGTAGAGCAGCCTTAGAATGGATTTTCCCTGGAGGTGTCCAAGGCCAGGATGGAGCAACTTGGTCTAGTGGAAGGTGTTCCTAGGGTGGAACTGGAGGAGCTTTAAGGTCCCTCCCCACCCAAACCATTCCATGATTCCATGAGTTGCTGTAGTTGCATTGTTCTTCAGCACATCCTTCCCTGGGACCAGACCTGTTCAGGAGTGAAAGGGGTGAACAACCCTTTAACAAATGAAACTTTCCAGCCTCTGTGACAGCAAATCCAGCCCGTAATAGTCCCTTGCCAGCAAGAAAATGCAGTCATTGGCTTCTTTTATCCCACACACCTCACCAAGGACCAGCTGGACAAACTTTTTCAGGTGTAAGCACTGAGTTGGGCAGTGCATCCTTCTCCCCATGAGCAGGGGATGTAGAAAAGCAGCAGAATTTCCCTGATGGAAAAGATCAGAATAATGGAATATCTTGAGCTGGAAGGGACCTACAAGGATCAGAGCCCAGCTCCTGGCCCTGCACAGACACCCCAACAATCCCAGCCTGTGCCTGAGAGCGTTGTCCAAGCGCTCGTGGAGCTCTGGCAGCCTTGGGAACGTGCCCATTCCCTGGGGAGCCTGGGCAGTGCCTGACCAGCATGGAGTGCCAGCAAAAGGATTTCTTTGGCCTGTTGCAGCCCGAATTGAACAGTGCCACGTGGAGCTGTGGGACTGAAGTAAGGTCTGCTCGCACTGGAGATTGACAGTCAAGTCCCAGTGCCAGCCACCGCTGGGAAAGCAGCTCAGAGAGGCAGAACTGCTGGGATAAAGAAGGAAACTGGGATATGTTACAAGGGATCTGAAGCAGAAGCTCAGCATAGGCTCCCGAAGCCATCAAAGTACTCAAGAAACAGCTCAGGGGCTGATGTTGAACCCCTGCAGATGTAAAACCTCCAGCAGCCCTTGAGCACCTGGTTCTGAACACCCGCAGCTTTAACTGCTGTTCAGCGAGCTCTGGGCACTGGTATCACTTGGGGGGCTCTAATTAATGTCACTACAAAAATATTGTTACCTCACTGAATTGTTGGAGCAGCAAGGAGAGCTCAGCTCCTGTGTGCAGAGGAGGCAAGGTCGGGGTGTTCTTTTTGTAGGAGGGATCCCACTGATGCCTTTTCCTGGTCTTAAAATCAAGAGGCGAACACGGTTAGAAGGGGAAAAGGGCATTACCTTGGTATTTATTGTAAGGATCCTTAGGTGCACCACGACCAGGTCGAATACACCTCCATGCACCCCCGCAATGGCCACTACAATCCCTTCCTCTATCTCTGGTCTTACATTCTAGGTCTTACTAATTAGCATATCTATCAAAAGGCTCAAATGAGCCCCCCCTCTCCAAGGAACCTTCCCCTGGATGGTTCTATCTTAGTTTACAAAATGTGTTCTGGAGAGGACCTTGGGGTCTGGGCACACTGGCACCCTAACTACAAAGCCTCTAAAATGTTTAGTCTCTTAGCTTAACAAACAAGTCCAAGAACGTAGGCAAAAAGCACCAAGAATACAGAAGTTGCAAAAAGGTATAACAGGGGTATAAAAGAAAAGACAAAAATCATCATGGCATCACCACAAGGAAAGAAGGAGCTGTGTCCTCAGAATGTGGCTCAAGGCTTTTAAAAGATGTTCTGCCCTGCTTCCAGAGAGAAAATCAGCTCAGTGAGGAACCACACCTCCTGATCCAGAGTGCCTTCAAAAAACGTGGGAAATCGGTTAAAACATAGTTTTGGTAGGATAAGAAAAAGAAACACCACTAGAGGAGGGGGAGAAACTTCAGCTGGGCTGTGGTTAGAGTCAGAAAGGATTTTGCTCCTTGGACTCCTGAGCACAAGGTAACTGTGCTGTGCATGGAATCATGGAATCGCTGAGTACTTGTGACCCCATGGGGGACCCGCACTGGAGCAGTTCCTGAAGGACTGACCCTGTGGAAGAATGACCCACTCTGCAGCAGTTCGTGGAGAGCTGTTGCCCATGGGATGGATCGGGTTGGAGAAGTTCACGGAGAAGTTTCCCCTGGGAGGGACCCTACGGTGGAGCAGCAGCAGCAATAACCTGTGAGGAACATAACTTTCATTCCCACCCCCCCTGAGCTGATGGAAGGAGGAGGCAGAACTGGGAAGGAGGGAGGGGTGGGAGAAAGGTGTTTTTAAGGTCTCCTTTTGCTTCTCATTACTCTGCTCTGATTTTGTTAGACATTCAATTAATATCTCTAATTCCAGCCTGGTTTGCCCGTGAGGGCATTTAATGAGGGATCTCTCCCGGCCTTTATCTCAACCCATGAATCCTCTGTCCTATTTTGTCCCCCCTGTCCAGCTGTGGAGGGCAGTGATGGAGAGGCTTCGGTGGGTGCCTGGAATGCAGCCAGGGTCACCCCACTACAGCTGGGCACAGAGAGAAATAACATTAATTTAACTCCTTTTGTCCTACCTGAGGAGAAGGTTCCCATTCCACCCAGCCACTCTTGTCATGGGGACACTGGGGGTGTTGGGGAGCTGGACAATGGTGTCCACTCTGCTTACCCAGTCCAGAACTGCCAGTTCTGGAGGCAGATCTTATTTTTATTCACATGATAAAATAATTTTAATCACCTCTTGTCAGCTCACTGTTTTTTGACTTCCGTGACATCATTATCATCCCCAGTAGACTCTTCTTATTAAAAAAAAAAAAAAAAAAAGACATCTGTGTACATTTTCAGAAATGCTGAGAACTCAGAATCTGTTCTCACCTTCGGGGACCTTGACAAATGGTTTGTCGTAAAATCAGTGGGTTGAATATGCACAACCTGGCGATGGGCTGCTGATGAACCCATTACCAGGGCTTGGAGTAACTCTTAATTTGGGGGGAGCTGCCACTCCAAACTGTCAGGTTGCACTTACGTGGAGCAGATGTGCTGCACGTTGACTTATTCATGTGCCCAGAGTGGAACATCTTTCTAAATAAAAGTGAAATGTAATTTTAGCCCAAGGTCATTATTAGTATTCCTTATTTTGTGCTTGTTATAAAAAGCCCCTCAACTGCATCTCAATGATCCCAAAACCGGCCTTGGGATTGTCTAACCTGGTCCACACTTTAAATTTCTTTACCTTATTCCAATTGTTAAATTTCTGATTTTTCTTCTGTTTCATGGGATGAAGCATTTTTTTAGGGTTCACAGCCCAGTGATCCATCCCATTAGAGAGGATTTTAATATTCTGACTGGATATCCTTTTTCTTCCCTGGCTTGTGAGCATAATGGGCACCTCGGTGGATTTTTGTTGACATGTCCCTCAAAGGATTTCTGTGAACTTTCAGTGTAACCTGAGGTTTGGACTGAGCAAATTTAAACACAGGCTTCTCCCTCATCCTCTGGGGTGAGGAGTTAGGGTTTGGGTTAGGAGTAGAGTTAAGGTTGGGGTCAAGGTCAGGGTCAGGGTTAGGGTTAAGGGTAGGGCTAAGGGTTAGTATTAGGGTTAGGGTTAGGTTCATGGTCAGTGTTATATTAAGGTTTGGTTCTTGATTAGGGTCAAGATTAGATTTAGGGTTAGAGTTACTTTAGAGTACATTCAGGATTACAGAAATGTCAGTTCTGCTGGGGCATTCACATTGATCTCCATCCACCCAGCTGATTTGGCATCTCAAATCCATACAAAGCTCTCTCTTTCTTATTCATCACTGGGGTCAATTTTCACATTCACCTGGGATTCCTGAATTTTTATTTTTTCACCTCTAGGTGAGTCTGGCCGAGGTCTCCTCCAGCCTGATCTCTTTCACAAGCTGCTGCCTCACATTCACAGCTTTTTCTGGTCCTTTTCAGCATTTGGAATCAGCTCCCCTGCATTTCAATAAACAGTTGGCCGAGGGTTTGAATCTTCTATTTACCCCGTAGAGTTCTGGCTGCCTTGGAAGAAGGGGAGAGACACCTTTCCCTTCCCCTTGGCAGGGTGGGGCTTTTGCTGCAGCCCACCAGGGCACACTTACAGCTACTCTCCCAGAGGGTTTGGGGTCCCTGCTATGGCACTTCCTTGTCTTCTGTTAGCTTTTGCAGTGGCCTTTTCCTTTTTGGCAAACGTTTCCTCTCCAGCCATGTCCTGGACGCTCTGTGCAGCCTGTCCAGAGGAGCAGCCCTTGCCATGGACAACCTCTGCCATCCAGTGACTTGACTGACGATGGAAAGGGAGTGGCCAGGACAGGATGGCATTCTCCCTGCCTTGGGGATGAAGGATGGTGAGGAAGAGCAAGTCCATGGCTGTAGCTGGCAAAGAGGAACTGTGGCACTGGGGGTGGAGGAGCCGTGCCTGGAGCGATGACTTCCAGGACAGGTGATGCTGCTGGGAATAGGGCAAACAGAAGCTTTGCTGGCTGGGCTGGGCCTGCAGGAGATGATCCATGTGGCTTCCCTGGGCGTGGGGACGGGCCAGCACAGGTCCCTGCCAGAGCCAGGCAGAGTTTCCATCTCTAGGAAGAGAAGAGAAGAGAAGAGAAGAGAAGAGAAGAGAAGAGAAGAGAAGAGAAGAGAAGAGAAGAGAAGAGAAGAGAAGAGAAGAGAAGAGAAGAGAAGAGAAGAGAAGAGAAGAGAAGAGTGGGGAATTCACCTTGGGTTGTTTTTACCTTCACACCAGCCAGGTTAAACCACAGAGATGTGTTCATCACAGAATCATGGAATCATTCAGGCTGGAAAACCTCTCTGACCATCAAGTCCAACCATCAGCCAGCACCACCATCATGTTCACCCTAACCCATGTCCCCAGGTGCCACATCCACATGTTTTATGAACACTTCCAGGGATGGTGACTCCACCACTGCCTGGGGCAGCCTGTGCCAGTGCTGGACAAACGGTTCTGTGAAGAAATCTTCCCCATACCCAACCTAAACCTCCCCTGCCACAGCTTGAGGCTGTTTCTTCTCATCCCCCTGTTCCCTGGGAGCAGAGCCTGCCAGGAAGTTGTGGAGTTATTATTTAATAAACCATTAAAAACCTCTTCTTATCTGGGCCCAGGGTAAAGATTTCCTTTCACAATGCAAATGAATGCCAAACAACCCCTGAAATGTTATTTTAGCCCATTTTTAACAGCATTCCCCAGACAGCCCTGTGGATGTGCCAGAATGGGGTCCTGTGACCTTGTTCAGAGCTTTCCAGATGCTGCCTTGAGCTCTGGGTTAATAATTTCCCCCCTAATTTGACTCGATTTTCCTGCTTCTGTTCAATGCAACTGTAGCATCCAGGAGTGGGACTCGATCCATGTGGGTCCCTTCAACCCAGGATATTCCATGAATCTGTGACTCCATGAATGGGTGCTCACACTTGACTCTTCCCCTGCCAGCTCAGCTGCCCCAGAATTCCTTTGGAGACCCTCTGGCATTCAATAATATTTAGCAATGGATCATATAGAAGGTGTTTAATGATTAATGGTATTTGGAAAAATATCATATACCCCGAGAAGTTTTACACTCTCTCTATTCCCATGCCAGCAAGTGAAGATTTGCAGAGTGAGGTAATTTTATTAAACCAACTGATAAAACTGGGAAGAAAGAAGAGAAATACTTTGGAAATTCAACATCTTCTTTGAGTCTTAACGAGAAACTGCAGATTTCTTGCCAAGTTCTGGCTGAAAATAGCTGTGCTGAGTTTCACCTAATTTTTTGAATCGGTTTGGAATTAAGGGATGGTTGGTGAAAATGTGGAGTGTGATAATTATTGTGGAGTAAAAGCTACTGCTGGAGCCAGGAGCAAGTAGGGGAATCCAGTGTTGGTCTCTGAATCAGCTCCAGGCTGACCTCAGGGATCCATGGCCCGACAGCAGCCCCAGCCCTCGCTTCCTTTCACTTCCATTGCAAGGGAATTTTCTGTGCTCTGAAAGGAGCATCTCTGCTGCATCTGTCCTGGGCTCCAGAAGATTTTCTGGAGCTTGGAGAAGCTCTGGGAGTGCTACAGGATGCTTCACTGCCTGTGAGTCCAGGAACCCCCTTTCCACGTATTAATTATAGGTTTTGCTGGAGAAAGTCTAAGGAAAGACAGGAGCAGATGGGAAGAGATACTCAGACATTTTAACGACCTCTTCCTGTGCCTAATGGAAGAGGGTTAAACACTGAATTCTGTAACTCTTTAAAACCTTTGGGTAAGCACTGACCGGGGCAGTTACAAGTTGTTGCATTAACTGTGAAATTGTCCAGTACCTGCTGGAAAGCCCTGACTTTGCCAGGGTTGGAAATTCCCAGGCCGATGCTCCTTGGGTGGTGTGCAGGTGGTGGAAAGGCCTCTGGATAATGAGACCCCATGACCAGGCAGGTTTTTATCTGTGGGATCCACATGGAGTACACTCACCCCAGATGGATATGAGGGTACAGATCAGCAATTAGTCAAGAAGTCAGATTAATACAGCAAATACAATTTACAGCTGTTAAAAATGAACAGTGCCGTGCTCAGGATGTCCTGGACATTCCCTATGTGTGTACCTGCTGTCTTAGGAGTATTTGCACCTCTGTTTGCTTATGGCACTGCCTGAAGTTTAGGGACTGGGTATGATGGAGTTTTGTTTGCTGTGGCAGTCCCTGAGCTCACAAGCTCCCAGACTGGGATATCTCTGACCAAAGCCCTTTGGCTTAAATAAACTTCACTTCCATCAACCTTTTTTTTTTTCCCCATCTGCACTTTATAAACATGGAAACACATCCCAAAATCCATGGTGTGCAAGTGCTGCTCTGCCATGATCACCCCATTTTTGTCCTATGGACCGGGACATATATTCCCAGTTTGGAAAACAGGGAAGGGGCCAATCAAATGGACACCAAGCCAAGGATGCCCTGGGAATCCAGAGTCATCCCTTGAGAAAACCCAGACTTAGCAGGACCTGCCTTTAACTTGCTGGATCAGGCATCTCTTTATCACCTTTCCTTGCCTGAAGCCCGAGATGGGAAGCGAGGCATCTGTCCCTGCAGGAGGGTACTTTTGGGTATCACAGAGCTAATGAAGGTCCAGGAAAAGAGGTGCCAATTGCTGATCTTGGCATGGAATCATTGAACGGTTTGGGTTGGAAGGGACCTTAAAGATCAGCAGGTGGGGTTTGCTCACTGCTGCACTGGCCAGAAAGGCATAAGCAGCAAAAGGATTTATGCCTGGCAGTGTCCCAGGCCAGGTTGGACGGGGCTTGGAGCACCCTGGGATAGTGGAAGGTGTCCCTGCCCATGGCAGGGGGTGGAATGGGATGATCTTTAAGGTTCTTCCCAACCCAAACCACCCTATAATTCTCTGATGTGATTCTACAGCACGAGTGTGAATTTCCATCTCAGTAACAAATTTCTCAAAGTGCTTGAGCAAGACCTGGAGGAACTGTCGAGGAGCAAACACTGATTTCTGTTTAACAGCTTTGCAAACCTTCCTCCTCACTGGGGCAGGCTGGGAGATGCCAGGCTGGGAACCTGGAGATGAGAGCCCAAATAATCACTGTGACTTCAGTCCAGATTGAGTCAAATGCAAGAAATTTACTCATTTTCTCAAAGACATCCTAGCAGTCATTACACCAGTGAGGGGCACGCTGTTACCACAGGGTTGGGGTAAAGAAAAAAACCCCAATATTTCCAGTATATTTTATTTCCTTGTCTTGCTGAGTGGCTCACACGTTTGGACTGGGCTTGATGCACAGCTGAGCATTAATTTTGGTTTAAAAGTAACACAACCTAACAAACTCCTTGAGCCCAAGAAGCATAAATAAATTATTTAAATATTAGGACCCCTTTGAAGAGAGACTGAGGAGCCCTTTGTTTTGTTGTTGTTGGTTTTGTAGGCCTATTTATGTATCTATTTTAAGAAAAGGGGAGAAATGAACATTCAAACTCCCTTCTGTAGCTCTGGGGTTTCTGATGTAAAAATCCACCTCTCCCAGGAGATGGCAGGAGAGTCCCAATGATGGTCACTGTGGGTGAAGGATGTTCAAGCACTGGGAAAAATCTGGGAGCTGTTGAGCTCTGATCCAGATGATCAAAATCTTACAGAATTACAGCCAAAGCCTTTCCTGCTGTCTGTAAATTCTCCTGCTCTGAAGGCAGTGATGTGTCAGGGCTGGGTTTCATGTCACAGGACCCCGTGGCTGAAGCAAAGGGAAAAATCATCTGGGAGCAGAGAAGGGCGGAAAGGGCTGTGCTGTCTGTTGGGAAGATGTTGGCTGAGGAGTGACGGGGTGACAGCGTCAGGTTTGAGGTTAGGACTGGGACTGGAGGACTGAATTTCTCAAAATGAGATCACTACAATCACGTTTTACAAGTCTGTGGGAGCCACAAAGCTCCTGCACCTGGCTATGGAACAGGGATTTTAGGAGCAGCGCTGGCACAGAGTGTGTTGGACTGGCTGAGGGCGAGTTAGAGCTGCTCCAGCTCAGGACTGACACCTGGGATGTGGTGTGGAAGTACCTTGAAGGCATCAGGCTGCCTGGTCACAGAATCCCAGAATGGTTTGGGTGAGAAGGGCCTTAAAGCTCACCTTGTTCCACCCCCTTCCACTGTTCCACACCTTCCACTGTCCCAGGCTGCCCCAAGCCCCATCCAGCCTGGCCTTGGGCACTGCCAGGGATCCAGGGGCAGCCACAGCTGCTCTGGGCACCCTGTGCCAGGGCCTGCCCACCCTCCCAGGGAACAATTCCTGCCCAAGATCCCATCCAGCCCTGCCCTCTTTCATCCACCAAGGAGCTGTGGCAGCGCACCCTGCTCAGCCCATGGAGCTGTGGAGGGACCAGCTGTGACACAGCCAACAACCCAGCAGGGTTTTAGATGGCCAACACCAAAGGCAGGGACATCCCCCTTTTCTGGGGTGCTTTTCTTGCAGCTTTTCTGCTGCAAGGGACTTGTTCAACCCCCTCTGTGTCCTCAGCCACCTCCTGCTCACACACACTCTGCAGCTTGGAGGCTGTTTTCCAGCAAGTTGCTCTTGATCTACCAGCCTGAACAGTCTTTAGATCCATGAATATTTAACTACTTCATAGGAAGCTGAATGTCTCTAAGAGGCAGGAGAGGAAAAGCCTCATGGTCAGAGGTCTTGGATCTGCTGGTCAAGGGGTTTCGTGCAGGGGAGCAAAGACTGGATGTGAGCAACTTAATTGTCTTCTGCAGTTTCCAAAGGGAGTTCAGGCTGACATTGCAGATCTCACAGGTGTTTCAGATGTCCCCAACAAAAAAAAAAAAAAAAGGGGGAACCTAAATACCGAGGACATATTTTAGACAAGTGCAGAGTTCATCAGGCACCAGTGACCTTAACCCTGTGATGGAGGAAGAGCCAACCCAACCTTCTTTACCCCAAACTATAAAATCTGCACTCCCAGAAGTTGCTCTGTGGTTTCTTTGTTAAAAAAGTCAAGGTTTAACCAGGTTACCTTATCTGCTGCATTCTTTTTTTTAAAGTGCTTCTTTTGTTTTATCCCTGAGGTCTTTGCCCACCTTACTCTGCTCGGAGTCTAAATTTAATGAAGTCAAGAGTTTTCCAGAACATCAGAGGCAAAAGGCACACACTGAATGTTACAAAAAATCTTCTTTTCTTTCAAGGTATCTAAACAGCTGCCCTTTCATTTCAACAAAGACCTTCCATCTCATTTGTCATAGAGAAGTATAACACCATTGCAAATAAAGATCATGTGTGCAAGAAAATCTCACTTGCCAGATCAAGAATCTAAACTATGTAACTGTTTCCAAGATTACCGTGGAAACCAAATTACTGCTAAAAGGACATTAATCTGTCTCTGACCCTGAAATGCTGTAGTGAAGGATTTTTGTTGTTACCCATTAGCTCTGCACAGGAATTTCTTCAAGCATTAGGAATTCAACATTAATTGCCTGAGAGGGTGAATAAGCCATGAAGTTACCTCCACAAACCCTCTCCCAGATCAAAGCAACACCCAAAACTAAGAGAAGAAAGAGATTTTTGGTATTTTCAAGCAGCAGTTTGCATGATTCCAGTGCAATCGAGTGTGGCTTTTGCATGGGAATATTTCTGCCAGGACATGATTGGCATCCACAGGCACCACGTCCAGAAATAGGCAACGACTGGATGGGTCTCTGCTAAAAAAGTTCTTAAGTTTAAAGAAATTTAAAATAAAATTGTGCTAATCTGGCTCAGCCTCCCCACTGAGAAACAATCAACCAAGGCTCTCAATGAAGACCATCTTTGAGTGGGGACCAAGGACAGCTGAAATATAAACTGCTTAATATATAAAATATAACAGTTTTCTCCTAAAAGTGAAAACCCCCTTTCTGTGTATACTTACAGACCATTTTAAAACATGTTTTGATTAATTTTTGCTATTTTTTTCCTGGCTGCTGTCCCAGTTAGGCGAGACTTTCCCTGGAAACAGCTCAGTGGGGAACAGAAAGGGTAGTTCAGAAACCAGAATCGAAGTATTTTGTCAGATCCTTGCCCTGTAAGCCCAGCTCTGTCCCTTGCTGACACCGGTCACTTGGGTTTTATGCTTAGAAAAATGTATTTCTAGATTTAATTTGGAGATTTTTTTTTTCCTGTTTGTTTGTTTTAGCTTAAAATTCTTCCAATTTTCTTGGAGGAAGGTCAAAGCTGTGTCCAGTGGGGGGATGTGCCCCGGGATGCTCCGGGGCTTCACGTAATTCCTCTGGACAGGACGAGTGTCCTCCCTCCAGGAGGAGACAAAACGTGCACTGGAGGAGTCTGAGCTCAGCTGATGATGTTGTGGAGGGAGGATGTGTTGGACAAAGGTCAGGAAAAAGGTTGGACAGGACAATTGGCAGCCGGAATGGCAAGAATTGGTTCTCTCTTCAGCAGGAATCGGTCTCTGCTGGAGCTGAGGTTAATGACCTTCTCCCCCCCTTCAGGAATCTGGGATACAACCTGTCTGGGATCCCAGGGAAACACCTGGACAAGCAGCTCGTTTCTCTCACTGTGTTCAAACCCACGGAGGGAAAGTCTCTCCAGTGTCTGTGTGTCTGGACACGTGTGCACACCAGGTTAGCCATGGTGGTTCCACTCCGGATATGAACTGTTCTTCAAGCGATCAAAATCCCAGGAAATTCCTACTTATCATCACCACTCCCATGCAAGTGATTTTCAGGAATTTCATACTTGATTTGACAGAGTAAATCAATTTATATTTGGGGATTCAAAACATAAATACACCTGTGGTTCACTGGACAGTTTTGGTTATCCATTGATTATTCATCAGCTATTGAAAGAATTATTACTTTTATTGGGCAACTCTCAAATAAATGAAAAGATGACACAAAGATTGTGAGCCTGTTCTTGTACCATACACATGAGTACAATTGTAGGTGTTTGTCACAGGTGGGAGGATCAGCAGGGAGAATTTGATGTGAAAACTCTCAAACTGTCCAGGACAAAGCGAGATCCAACCCCCTGTGCAATGCAAAGCAACTGAAAATGGGGTGAGTAAAAATAATTTCAGCTTCCTGAAATAGCAGAGAGGAGCTCCAGGCTCTCTTCGTGGGCCGAGAAGTGAAAGCAGAGCTATTTGTTCTACCTGTCCCACACATGTTGAAAATTACTTTGTTAAAGGGAAAAACCAATCTATATTTAATTTTCAGTGGGACCACTTAAAATTAAATGGTGTTGAAAACAACACATTTTTGTTCTTGCTCTGTCTTTGGGAAAATGAGATTTTTAGCTCCACTGTGGATTTTTCGTTGTTTCACATCAAAATCCTGAGAAACACAAACACACAAACAGTGCCTCTTTATGCCCTTGTGGGATTTGGTGTCTGCTTTTCAGCCCACCTTTGCCAAAGGCATCCTGGCACCTGCTGGGAGTAAAACAAATGAACAGAAACCTTTCTGCGGTTCGTGGTCACTTCTCCTCAAGGAAGGGAACGTCAGGAAAACGTTTCCAGGCTGATCCTGCAGGAGCTCTGAAATAATAGCCCACCAAACTCAAATGGCAACTGAGTCCTCCCATGATGTGGGTAATGGAATCCATGGATCTAACTCATCTTCTTCATCAGTCACGTGCTGCCAGTAAAGACCTTGCCCTCCACATTTCCAACCTAAATAGAACCAAGGAATCACTGAGCTTGGAAGAGACCTCCAGAATCATCAATCCAACCATTAACTCGGCAATACCAGGTCCACCCTTAATCCGTGTCCTTAAGTGCCACACCCACATGTTTTTGAACCCTTCCAGGGATCGTGACTGCACCACTGCCCTGGGCAGCCTGTGCCAGTGCCTGACCAACCCTTTCTGTGAAGAAGCTTTCCCTGATGTCCAACCCAAACTTCCCCTGGCCCAGCCTGAGGCCGTTCCCTCTCCTCCTGTCCCTGTTCCCTGGGAGCAGAGCCCGACCCCCCCGGCTGCCCCCTCCTGTCAGGGAGTTGTGCAGAGCCACAAGGGCCCCCCTGATCCCCCTTTTCTCCAGGCTGAGCCCCTTTCCCAGCTCCCTCAGCTACTCCTGGGGCTCCAGCCCCTTCCCCAGCTCCGTTCCCTTCTCTGGACAGGCTCCATGTCATTCTTGTTGTGAGGAGCCCAGAACTGCTCCAGGATTCGAGGTGCAGCCACATCCCAGCTCTCTGGTGCAAAGCTGCCCAACCTCAGCTTCTGCTCCCTCCCAGAGCCTGGACAGCACAGACACGGAGCTGCTGCTCCTCTTCAGACACCTGAGTGCTCTGGGAGACTCCAGCCAGCCATTCATGGAGCAAGAGGACATGGAGAGGTGAGATGCTGACCCTGCATCACTGCCCAGCACACCCTGACTCCAGATCTGTGGCTTTGAGTGCAGCAGAGGATCCCTGCTTGGGGAATCCCAGAGGACACAGCCCTGAGCTGCAGCAGGGCAGGTTTAGGCTGGGCTTTACGGAGGAATTTTTCACAGAAACAGTGGTTGGGCATTGGAAGGAGCTGCCCAGGAAGGTGGTGGATCAGTGTCCCCTGAGGGATTTAAGGAAAGCCTGGGTGTGACACTCAGTGCCACTCTCTGGTTGATATGATGGTGTTGGGTCATAGGCTGGACTCATTATCTCAGAGGTCTTTTCCAACCTAATTGATTCTGGGATTCTGGGATTCTGGGATTCTGGGATGCTCTGCCCACCTGCTCAGCCCTCGCACAGACCAGCTCCTCTTTGGCCTCGCTGTTGGGGGCAGGAGCTGAGGAATTCTGGGTCACCTTTTTACAAAGGTAAATGGAATGCTGGATCCAACCATCCCAGCACCTTCCAGAAGGCCAAACCTGGCACTCCCTGCTTGGCCCCATGTGTCTGTAGGTCGCTCACGGCGGGATCAGCAGGTCTGCAAAACAAATATGTGGAAAATCAACCAGCTCTGTCAGCCCCTTTTAGCACAGGTGGCTCTCCAGGGCAAATGAAGATGACATCTGCTTTTGGGGTTTGTCTTCACCACCCTCCTCTGTCCCCCTCCTCCAGGTGGTGGACATTGACAATTCTGTTACTCCTAGTGGAGGTTTATTCCAATATAGCTCATCAGGGCTCACTGCTGACCATACCTTCCGTGTTTTCATCTCGGCAACACCATCCAGGCTGGGAATGACAAACCCAGGACCTGCTCATCAGCAGGGTTGGGGGTTTATTTTTCTCCTAAACTTCCAAACTGAGATTTCACCTGTGCCTCTGTCTACTGGGTTAATGAATATCATTACATCTCCTCACCAGCTCCCCGAGATGACCTCCTGAAAGACAAAATTTTAAAAAAGGCCAACAAATATTGGAGACGTAACTGTTTTCATTCTTTTTTTTCCCCTAAAGGTAGAAAATCGAAGGAAAATTGGGAAGAGCATCCCAGGAAGCTTTGCCTCAGGCTTCTGGTGGGGCTTGCAGAGAATTGTTCCAGATGACAACATTATTATTTACATCTCTGTGGTGGGGGAGTTTAAACATGGGGCTATTAAAGAGCAGAAAGAGGGGATGGAAAGTGCATTTTTTTTTTTTTAAGAAAAGTGGCATAAAATGGAGATGGGAAAGGGAATGTAGATTTTTTTTGTGAAGAAGGGAGACAAAAGATGGGGATGGAAAGGGCAAGCAGCCGTTCCAGGTTCAGGCTTCAAGCACTTGCTCCCACAGCTTCTCCCAGGGCCATGAACCTTTCTGAAAGGGGAATCTTAAATAATTAAAATCTGGAATCTGCTCACTGAGAGAAAGAATCAGCAGCTCTTACAAAAGATTGCATTAAACCTATATTAAAGCAGAGTTCAGACTGAAGGAAAAGACCAGTTGGGGAGGGTTAAAAAACCACCACAGGGATATTGTTGTGTGTGATAATTCAAGAAATTCCCAGGGAATACTACACATCAAAATGATCCACTCAAAATTAGGGAAGAAAAGATGTTCAAGCTCTTCAGATTGCCCTAAATCGTACCAAAAATGATGAGAAGTGTTTTTGTGGCTCTGCTGCCAACTCGTGCTATCTTTGAAAACAAACCCACATGTTCTGCAATATTTTGGCCTAAAAAAGTAATTTAGCTGTGAAAAAAGCCAGATCTGGCTGTGTGGATTGCGTGCTTCCCACTTATCCATATTTGAATGTCTTTCAAGTGTAACCTTAACTGAATAATTTGAGTTTATTGTGCTTGTTTTGAGAAAATTATCTCATCACAGAGCAATCACAACATCCTTGTAAGGCTGATTGGAGAAAGCCACGCTCAGAGAGGAGTTAGGAATTGTTCCCTGTCAAACCAGGGTGTTGCATCAAGTGTGATCCTGCAGGAATCTGTGTGAGCCAGCACGATCCAGCATTTCCATTTAACACCTTGCATTGACCTGACTTTGCTGACGTTTGCAGATGGAACCAGGCTGAGAGGGGTGCCCTGTACAGGGAGATATTTCAGAGGGAGAGTCTGTTCTGGAGCCTGGAGGTGCAGTTCTGCATTTTTGAAGGAATAGACACAAGCAGGTGCATGTCAGGAAATCCAGCAGGAGTTCAGCAGGGGTGGAGCAGCTCTGCAAAAACCTGGGAATTATTATGGATCACACAGGGACACCTTCCACTAGCCCAGGGTGCTCCAAGCCCCGTCCAGCCTGGCCTTGGACACTGCCAGGGATCCAGGGGCAGCCACAGCTTCTCTGGGCACCCTGTGCCAGGGTCTCCCCACCCTCACAGGGAACAATTCCTTCCCAATATCCCATCCAGCCCTGCCCTCTGGCAGATTTGCAGCACAAAAGTGATACAGCTCACCAGACTTTATGGGAATTACCTGCAGGAATATTTGGAGAATGTACTCAGATAGCTCATAACAAACGCAAGGATTCAGACCGTCACTCAAAGCAGAAAAAAGCACTCTGGGGACCACTTTTTGTGCCCTCAAAATTATCAATAAGGTTGATCCACCAGCAGATGACATTTGCTACAAACCTGAAGTGAAAGGAGGAAGATTCCTGGATTCCCTTCCCAGTGTTCTTTGCTGTTCCCCGTGGATCCACCTGTAGCACACAGCAGTGCTCCCGGGATGAGCACAGTGCTGGTACTGGAATTCTCTGTGAAAATCTCTGGGATTAACAGGGACAGTGCTCCAAATCCAGCCCCACCCAGTGATTTGTGTCACCTTCTGTCACCCTGTGGGAAGCTGCTACTGCTCTGCTGATTCCTAGAGAAATATGGACTCACGGATGTTCTGATGTAAATGTAATCCTCAGAAAGAGACGCTTGGGATGACATCCCCCTCCCACAAATCCTAATCCTGGGAGTTGAAATTCCTTAACGTGGTCTGCAACGCTCCCTTGTGTGATCCTCTAAAGTAGAATAACACTCAGCACTTCTGGACTTTGAACTTTGATTTTATGTTGATTTTTTCCCCCAAAATCTCTGTTAAATATGGTCACCAAGATCTGCTTCAGGTGCAGAATCTGTAAATCTCTGTGGGGGCTGGGATGAAAGTCTAATTTAACCCTTTGTGAGGTTGCATGAGGAATGGTGCTCAGGAGAAGCGTTCATCCCTTCTTGAGGCCAGGAGGAAGGTGAGGGACAGGTCCCATGTAGGTTCCTGCCTCTCCACTGTGATAAGGCACAGGAGACCAGAAAAGTGACCTCTGGGAGAAGGAAGGTCACCTGCAGAGCCCTGGGGCTGCCACAGCCTCAGCTCAGAGCAGGGCTGGGCTAGGGCGGGTCATCCTGAAGGAGAAATCAGAGGATCACAGAATGGTTTGGTTGGAAAGGACCTTAAAGATCATCATTCCCACCCCCTGCCCTCAGGTGTATCTGCACCTTCCATATGGAACCACAGAACATCCTGAGCTGGAAGGGGCCCACAGGGATCCTGTCGCTGTAGTTCCTGGGATGGAGAGATGCAGCACACACAAATCCAGTGAGAAAATGGAATTAATTTTACTATTAACAACTTCTGCTTATATGCTGTAATTCCATAGGTGATTGGTCAGTGGTCACCCACCTCCTGGGGTGATTGGCTGAGGTCCTACAACGCCTATTTCAAAATATTTTCTGCCTTGTACCCAAACAGAGTAGGAAAACAGCAGGTGTTCAGATATTATTTACTAGAACATGTTACTGTTTTCATAGCTTGCGTGAGAAAGGAGAGATTCTCACAGAATATCGCAAGAAGCTGGGAAAACCTTCTGCTGGCAGCTTTTCAGTATCCACAGGATCATCCAAATCAAACTCCTGGCCCTGCACAGACACCCCAACAACCCCACCCTGGGCATCCCTGGGAGCGGTGTCCTGGAGCTCTGGCAGCCTCAGGGCCGTGCCCATTCCCTGGGGAGCCTGGGCAGTGCCCAGCACCCTCGGGGGGATGTCTGGGTGATATCACCAAATCATCTCTTTCTACCTGCAGCCGGAGTAATATTTTCCATAGTTAGTTCATAAAGATTTCTGAAATGGTGATTGTGAGACCAGGGGCGAAACCACAAGTGGTAAATTGTGGGAATTTCCAGCCACAACCTGCTGTTGTTTTATCTCTGTGGTGAACAACATAAACAACAACAAAGAGATGCTTATGCCATATTCCTGCAAACCACCCAAACACCTGAAACAGCATTTTCTTTGTCTTCAAGAGATTAAATTTACATATATTTACATGAATTTACAGTTTTTCTATGCATTTATCTCCACAAGCAAAATATTTTAGAAATATATTTACTGTTATATTTACTTATTTATAGGGAAAAAATTGAGTTTGTTCTCAGCTTCCAAATGAAAAATAAGGATCAGAAATTGCTTCCCAGTTGTTCAAATAAAATAAACATTAGCAAAATGCAGCCGAAACAAAAGAAGAAAAATGCATCCTTACACAATGTAATTGAAATTTCCCATTTTAGTAAGTTTGGCTCTGTTGCCCCAGTACCTGCTCTTTTCTAATATTACAAAAAAATAGGCACAGATGGCACCTGAATTTCCATTGCAATAAATCAGGAGAAAAGACATCACTGTAAACCCTTCTGTGGTGGATTTTTCCGTGTGCAGAACAGGAAAATCCAGCCTTGCTGGACACACAATCAAAGGACTCCTCACAATAAACCCATCTCCTGTAATTTGTTTGGGGTTCCACCATCCAAGTGGTCCCCCTGAGGACCAGAGGAGCTGAGGCTGCCCCATCTCTGGAAGTGTCCAAGGCCAGGGTGGACAGAGCTTGGAGCAACCTTGGATAGTGGAAGGTGTCCCTGCCCATGGACACCTCTGCAACAGATGGGAAAGCGAGTTTGTTAAGGTTTGTCAGGTTATAAAAAAATAAAAAGCCAATTGGGAATCCCTTCCCAGGTGCTGAGCTGTTATAAATTTTCCGAAAGACGTGAGTCAAAGCTGCAAAAAAATTTCTGTATGGAAGACAGTCGGCAGCGGGAGCTGTGGGAGGTCTGTGATCATGGACACAGCTCCCAAACCACGATGTCCCACAGCGGGCTGAGAAACCCCCAGTGCTGCTGTGCCCATGGGGACAGCACAGTCCCTTGGACAGAAATCCTACAGCAGCTGTAGGAATTGCTTTGCCAGTATTTTGGGTACAGAAGTGATAACAAACCTGCTTTGTTACTCAGGAATCCTGTATTTTTCCTGCTGACTTTTTCAATTCAGAACTTTTAGAGAAATGCATATCTTTGCCAGAATTTTAAAAATTTTCCTGGATCCATGATGAATAATAGGGAAAACAAATAGAATTGTACGGAATCCCAGAATGATTTGGGTTGGAAGGGACCTTAAAGCCCACCCAGTTTCACCCCCTGGATGGGCAGGGACACCTTCCACTGTCCCAGGCTGCTCCCAGCCCCGTCCAGCCTGGCCTTGGACACTTCCAGGGATCCAGGGGCAGCCACAGCTTCTCTGGGCTGATAGTGAGGAGGTGCTAAAATTGCCTAAGACACAACCAAACCAGCTTGTTCATTTTCGAACTCCTTTATATAAAATTAATCTCATTTTCAAACTCCTTTATATAAAACTAATCTCACAAAGCTGCTGATTTTGCAAGGTGGGCCCACTGTTGTTCCGTTCCTGTGGAATTCCTGACTGACATTTCACAACATGCCATGAGTTAAGAAGAGAGGAGGCAGCAGGTACCTGGGAATGGGCTACCTGGGAATTGGCTGCCTGACAAAGCAGAACCCCACCTATTAGCAAAGAAAGTGTTCCCAGCAAAGTCAGCTGAAAGTTTTCCTTCTTCTCCAGCTTTGTTTTCCAGCCTGCATCAGTGACCTTGATTCCCAGTGCAAAGACACAGAAACAGTGAGATCTCCCTCAAATATGGAACTGGATCTTCAGCCAAGAAAGCTGGAAGGCCTCCAGCCCCTCGCCCCAGATGTGTCTGGGTTTTTCTGTGTGAAGAGGCTGAACATGATTTGCAGCAGGGAAGACACACGGGCAGGGTTTGTCGTGGTTCCAGGAAGGTTTGTCAGAATGTCCTGAGTGCTGCCAAAATGCCAAGCACCAAAATGGGGATTGGCCCCTAATTCTCCATATTGGTGTGAGGGGAACAGCAAGAATCAGATGTACTCCACGAGTCTCCTCCCCACAGAAGGAAATACATATGTGGATAAATTCTGCAAAGCCAAACCCTAGGTTTAGAACCTCAGGAAAAGCTGAGCAGAAGATCCTCGTGTCCTTGTACCACCTTGCTCATCATGAAGGTCCAAGTCTCAATGTTTAAGAAATGCTCCTACTCTTTCTTTCAGTTCCAAGTTGGGCTGATCCAGCCTGGTCACGGGAGTTTCCGCGGGTGATGGACGCCCCGGTTACAGCAGGGTTCCCTGCACTAGATCAGGGTGGCCGAGCCTTTACCAATCCAAATATTGGGTGGAATATCTGAGAGGGTTGCGGTACTTCACCTCTTTGGTGACCTGTGCAAGGGCTGCAGAGAAATCTGGGGGAGAGGGCTTTTCCTAAAAGCCACCTTGAACCTCCCAGGCTGCAGTTTGTGACTATTGCCCCTTGTTGGACCATCTGGTACCACCTAGTTCTCCTCTGTCCTCTTTGTCATTGTCCTCCACGTAGACATAGCTGCTGGTAAATCCATCCTTCAGCCCTCACCTGATTAACTCAGCTCAGATCCCACCACCTCTCCTTGTGCTCCCTGTGATCCAGGCATGACCATGGAAGTGCATCATCCCTGGAAGAGCTCAAGGCCGGGTTGGATGGGGCTTGGAGCACCTTGGGATAGTGGAAGGTGTCCCTGCCCATGGCAGGGGTTTGGAACGAGACGGGCTTTATGGTCCCTTGCAGCCCAAGCCATTCTGTGATTCCATGATTGTCCTCTTCACCCTCCAGTTGTTCAGCATCTCGGGATATTCCTGGGTGGCAGGAAAGAAGCCAGGGAGGACCCATGGTGAGGTAATGAACCAGAGAGGTTTTCTCAAAGAGCTGAGTTCTGTCTGTGTTCTCCTGGGACACCTGGCCCAACACTTGGCCCCTCAGTCCTGAGCAGGAGGCTGAATCCTGGTCAGGTCTTGTGGCCTTGATCTCTTCTCCACAAGATCTCAGCTGCTCTACACTGGGCACACTTTGGGTGCTACTGAGAGAAAGGGATTTGCATTTCTCCGAAACAAAATTTTTGGGAGGTTTATGGTCCCTTTCAGAAAACATCCGGTGTTTTTCAATCAAGGCAAACCAGCAATTAAATGGGGTGGACACTTTTGTACAGCACTCCTGGATATTTTGATGCTTTGCAGAGGTCACATTGCTCCCACTAATCTTCCTTTGTGGATGGAACGGGGCCAGTTCTGGTTCATTTATTGCGCTGTGTATTTTTTAAAGCTGAATCGTTTATTGTGCATTGGATTTTAATTTGCTTAGTGGTTTCCTGGGATTCCAAGTTACATTATTTGTCAGGAAAAGGATTTTGTAAAATTATAACTACTGGGCCCAGTGGATTACCTGATGTAGTACTTCGGTGCTGATATGCAAAGATTAGAAAATAATCAGTCAGTGCTCAAACACAGCATTGTGAGGTGTGAGGGTTTCCTCACAGTAGCTGGAATAGGAAGGAATTTCTGAGGGAAAAACTGCAGACAGCTCTGGAAGGCGGAAATCCATATCCCAGTCTTCATCTGCTGAGTGAGAAAAGCAATACTGTGTCTCTCTAGATGACCTCAGTGTCTGCACCAAAGCTGGGCAGGGAAATCCTCCCAACAAGCATCAGGTCAGGAGTTACTGTGGTCTCTCACCTTGAAAAATACAACCTAGAAAGGGTACTCAGTCTTGGACAATTTTCAAGGACAGGATGGAAATGGGAGTCTGAGGAAAAATCAGTCTTCAATGATTTGCTGGGTGAAGAGAGTCGGTGGGGCTGAGTGGAGACATGGCCCAGGGACTGTGTCACACAGTTGTGATGCTGAGGCACTTCAAAGATTGCTGTTGACCTCTAAGGTCACCACACAGCTTCTGAGTGTGCTGAGGGACCAGCGGCAACAGTGGCATCTCGAAAGAGCATTCCTTGTGAGCTTCCCCCTAATCTAACCACACTGTTAATTTTGTTTTCTTTTAAAAACAGAACCCCTTCAGCAGAGAACCAGCAACGTTGCAGGAGGGCGTTGGTGTGGCCATGAGCCCTTTGCACACACCGAGTCTTCCTGCAAGGGTCTCCAGGGGCAGCTCTGTGCCCACCACTCAGCCCCTGCTCCTCTCAGGCCTGCTGGCACTGCCAGCCCCTCTCCCACACCTTGTGTTCAAATATTCCTCTCTCTTTTCTTTCTCCTTCCTTTCAGCCTCCACTGATGGAAAGTGCAATTTTCGTTGGATTTGTGTGTTTGTTTCAAGCATTCCTCTGTTCTGAGAGGGCTCCGGGGGCCATCCTTGCAGATGGTCGCGGTGTCACAGCAGCACCTCAGCACACAGTGACTCAGTCCCATCACAGGAGCTGTCGGATGTGCCCTGCCCTTGCGTGAGGGGTAACAGCTGACTGCACCCATGACTATCTCGAGCATTTGTTTTCTGCACCAGGGAGCCCGGGATGGCTTCCAGGACATGCAGCGTGGCCTGGCTTGCTTCCATCCTGCTCATGTTCCAGGCTATTGGAGCAACAGATTAAATCCCAGCTGCACTTCAGCAGGGGCACTCCGTGGTGCCCCCGCTCCCCCTGTGCCTGTGAATCTCCCACAGGCGCTGGTTCAGGTTCGTTCTCTTCCCAGTTCCTCGGGGGCTTCTGCACTCTCTGGACCCGCTCCCACTCCGTGAGCCCTGAGCTCGCATCCCACGCAAGCTCTTGGTCTCTGCCAGCAGCACCACAGCTCCCGCAGCAGGGGATTACTCTGGAAGGCATCCCAGTCACCTTACTGGGACCTCACTCTGTCTCAGACAGGAGTGGGGGCATCAGGACAGCTGGGTGCTACCTGAGCTTCCTTCAAGCACATGCAAGGAAAGGATAAGGACAATAATCCTGATGCTGAAACCACTGAATCCTGGGTGAATTAAACCCTCTTCCATGCATAGGACAAGGGGGAAGGGTTAGGTGGGATACTGGGAAGGAATTCCTGGCTGTGAGGGTGGGGAGGCCCTGGCACAGGTTGCCCCAAGAAGCTGTGGCTGCCCCATCCCTGGAAATGTCCAAGGCCAGACTGGACAGGGCTTGGAGCACCCTGGGACAGTGGAAGGTGTCCATGCCCATGGCAGGGGGGTGAAATGAGCTTTAAGGTCCCCTCCCACCAAAACTTTTCCACGTGTTGTGATTCTCTGGATCAGTCAGTGCTGGCTGTGACTGTCCGGGAAGGTTGCCATCCTGGGAGCCATCCCAAAGTCTGTGCACATCCCTTTTGGGACACCTCCCACTTTTTGATTCACTGTCATGGCAAAGAGTGGCCATTGCCCCAAAGAAGTCCAGCCCCTCCTGACTCTCACAAGTCAGTCAGGACACCTCAGCAGGTACAGGACTTTATGTGGTATCAGATGGCACAAGGAAAGGCCAGACTGAGAGCTGAAACCTTCTAGCCTGGACAAGTGAAAGGGACTCTGGAGGCTCCTTTTATTCCCTTATCCCTTTATTTTCTCATGTTTGCTGCTCTCCAAAGCCCCTTGATTGCTCTTTTCCCCACCTCCCCCAGAGAAGTCATTGTAGACTTGTGCAATCCTCAGATGCTCTTCCCCTGTGTCCCACAGCGTGCCCCACCCTCCAGCCAGTAACTCCCGCCAGCCTGTGAGGTGTTCCAGAGACATTTTATGCCCCAGTTTGTCCTGGTTTTCCTGGCAGACACCAGGAAAAATGGATGGTGTTAAGTGATAGGAGGCTTTTCTGCATCCTTACAAGGAAGGAGCACGGAGGTGCAGTGGCAGGTGGGGACCCAGAGTGACACCCCTGGGGGGGTTCATCTCTTACAATAAACACAATGCCAACTGGTCTTTGGGAGTGATGTGGCTGAACCCAAACTGGCAGCAGCCAAATGCTCTGTCCAGGACAATTTGCACTGGAATGGTGAAGAGTTCCCCAGTTTTACCAGTTCCCCAGGAGGAGCTGTGGCAGCTTTCTCGCACAAGTGGTGGGAAACAGCCTATTTGTCACCCTGGAATTGAGCTGCTCTTCCCAGCAGAGCTCGTTTCTCCCACAGTTTGGGGGCTGCAGGGCACAGCGTTTTCCAGCTACATCTTTGGGAGCACTTTGCTCCCATCCTTCAGATTTTCTGTTTAACCTACTGCTTTTCTTACATTTTCATCAGTAAATCCAATAATTAGCTGGAAGTGATTGGAAATTGTAGCTGGACATTTTTATATTCGGCTCCCTCTTGTGCTCATTCCACCTTCCTGCTGACTCCTCTCTTCCCATGTTTTTCCACAACCTTTTGCCAGCAGGATGCTCTCACATCTCACCCACGGCGCTCAGATGGAACTGAAATTGAACGAAATGTGCCTGCCCATCTCTAGCAGAAATATCACTCCTTGGAGGGAAAGACTGGGAGCTAAACACGAGCTGCTGCCAGGCAGAGCTGGCACCAACCCACGACCCCGATAATTGGGTTTGAATCAGGAACGGCTGCCAGGGGAGGCTCAGCATCTGCCCGGTGCAGCTACAGCCAGGCCATGGGTGGGAAGGATGGGGACATTCCCTTCCCTTTTTACCCTGTGCTGTGTCACTGGGCAGCACCTGGGCCGAAGGGAGCACAGCGGGGATGAGGGGGAAGTGCAGGAACTGCGAGAGACAGGCACTCCAAGGACCCCAGCACCAGGATCAGTTAGGCTGGAAAAGACCTTTGAGACCATTGAGTCCAACCTATGACCTGACACCACCCTGCCACCTAGACCACGGCACTGAGAAGGACTGTGTGACATCCCTGTGACAGGTTGCATGGCACAGGTCACTCCAGGCTTGCAAGCTCCACCCAAATTCCTTCCAAGAAGTTTGGAGGACCAGCAGGACTGTCCTGATGTGTGAGTGTTCTGTCTTGTGAAAATCTTTGTGTTTTGGCTTGGGGTGAACGCCCAGAGCTCTCAAAATGCTGTGAAGCCAGGAACCTTTAAATGTGCAATGGGCAGGTCTGGGAGGACCCCAAGTGTCCATGGTAAATAACTAGACCCTTAATTACAGGTTGCACACACCATCTCAGTGGTAGCTTGTGGCTATACTTCAGCTGTGCTGTATTCCTGCAATTCCTGGTTTTATCTGCAAAAGGGAATCCTTGAATCCTGCATTTCCCATCAATCCATCCATCAATCCTGAATTTCCTGGGGGGAAGGGATTTTTTTTTCTTTCTGTTTTTATGTCTTTGAGTGTTTCCAGGCATGAGACATCCATTTATTTTTAATGTTTTTTCATAGTTTTTTTTTCAACTTGGCTAGTGCTGGAGACTGTAATAGAACTGTATTTCAGCTCTTTCTATGCAATAATTCTACCTGGACCATTAAAACCACGCTTGCTCATCAGCCATGAGGGGCTGGGCTGGGTGTGCCAGAGCACAGCACGTTGAGGAAAAAGCACTTTTCAGGACAATGATGTGAATTTGAGGGACAGGCTCCACTTCAGGCTCTGAGAGGAAAGGGATGAAAGGTGAGGTCTCCATGGGCTGGGGTGACCAGAGACAGGGAGCTTGGAGCAGTGAGGGCTGGGGATAAATGGGACAGCTGCAAAAGGGAATGGGAGCAAAGTCATTGTAAATGAGACGTAGCTGCAAGAGAGAGTGGGAGCAGAGCCATCCCTTTATGCAGGTATCAGTGTGATCCTCACCTGAGCTGATATTCCTGAAGGCAGAGTCCTTCCAAAGGGGGAGAAGTTGTCATAACTTATGTCATGTTGGAATGGGGCACAAAAAGCACCACCCTGTTTTGTTTTGAGCTGTTAATCTGAGAACCTCAGGCCTTCAGGGCAAAGGTGGTGCAGCAAGCTGGGAACTTGTCCTTACCTGGCAGCAGGATCTGGAAGTGTTCCCCTTCCAGCTGAAGAGATGATTGTGACAGCAGGGCCTGGGTCCATCCCAGCTGGGGATCTGTAGAGTGTGATTCATCAACTTATTCCAAATACTCCCTCTAACATGAGATGAATTCACTCTGCTGACTGGAATCACTAAAACTCACTGAGAAAGGAGTTCAGAGGGTTCAAAGTTCTGAGATGTAGATGTTTATATTTTGCCAGATTATTCTCATTCTTAGTGGTCCAGAGTCTTTTAACTCGTAGAGTAACTACAGTTTCAAGGACACTATTACAACATTATGTGGTTCCATTAGTGCTCCTTAGGGCAGAATTTGGTCTCTTAAACCAATAAAATAAGTTTTGTTCTTGTCTGTTTTTGATGCTGGGAATGTTAATGAAGCATTTTCTATTTGTTTGGTTCCCTGATGAGTGATTCTAAAAACATTTTTAAGCACTGTGTTTCTATAGGCTGTTGCAGACACGTTGACTCACTTTTTAAAGCACAGATTCAGTGAAAAGTGAGCAGATGGGCAGATTTTGCATGTTTGTTGTACGGATTGTGGACCCAGTCTCTGACATGGGTGAAATAACAGTGGGATATTTTTAAATTCAGCAGCAAGCATGCACAAAAGCTTAAACCTTATTCATAGTGGTAAGTTAGATTCTGTATAGAAATGGAAAGTTCACAAAGAGCTGTCAAAGCTGGTGTAAAACACCTGCTAATTGAGTCAGGTCACCCCTGGTCACAGAGCTGCTCCTGCTCTTCTCAGGATGCTGTTTAGGCACAAAGCGACAGAAACAAGTTTGGACTCAGGATTGTGGCTCTGGCTGCTCTCCAAGAGTGACTGGACCAGCCAGAGCTCCACCTTGTCCTTTCTGCCTCTCCCAAATCCTCCCTACAGCTCTTCCAAGGTCGCCTTTCCCCCTCTCTGTCAGGGAAGGGTTCTCCTGCCTACACAGGGCTCTTGTTCGCCTTCCTAGGGTGAGCCAGGCTTTGGTGAGATAAGCTTTGCTGCAGCTCAGGAAATTAACTTGACTCAGGAATGGCAAAGAGCATAATTTGCTGTTAATAAGAATGAATTAGAGCCCCCACAGTGTTGCTGAATAGGTGTGAGGGTGATGCACTAGAAAGGGCTTGTTGGTGCCTGTATTTCTGATGGAAAACTAAAACATCTCCAGCTCTCCATCACACAGATGGAGGTTGTCCAGTCTGGGGTTTCCTCCTGGCCAGTGAGTGACGTGGGATATAAATCCTGATTTTTCTTGGAAGCTTTTGAGGGTAAACAATCACTTCTTTTGTTTCAAAGCAAGAAGAACAGCCTTACACTGGCTCGTAGCCCTCACTCAAAAGAACCAGAATTAGACCACTCCAGGATCTTGCAATCAGACATCCCATCCCATGGGCTTGGCTGTGTCAGGAATGTCACAGCAGCGATGTTTTCCCCAGGAAATCAGCACCAAATGAGCCTGCACTCATCCCTCTGGGCATGACCACACAGGACAGGGGCATTTCCATAGGTTTTATTGCTGTTGCTATAGCCTAGACTAAATACTTGAACGTACAGGGTTGTACAAGGTATGGGATGTGATCACCTGCAAAGTCCAGAGGAAACCAACACAGCAGCAGCTCTGTAAGGCAAGGTTTGCATGGTTCCACGTGTTGATCAGGGAACTGAAATTATCTGAGAAAAGGCAGAGAATTTCAGTGACAGTCTCTCTACTCAAAACTGAAGCTGAAGAACAGCCCATGGAGTGAAAACACGGAGAACCAGAGAGAAGGGAGCAGAGAGGGTTTTTTCCCTCATCCTCTCCATGTCCATATCCAAGAGTCTGCGTGGAAAAGCAGCAGAAGGACGTTGCTCTGCAAGAGGATCCACCTCATACCAGAACATGCACTTGGAAGGGTCTTTGATTGTGCAAGTTTCTCTAACCCCTTGAGCAGTGCCCCTGTCACACTTCTCTGTGGATTTCCTCTCTGTGCAGCCTCTGCCATGCCCTGCAGTTTGGATATTCACTTTAAGGTCAGAAGCCTCCTGCCCTTCCCCTCTGCTTGCTTTTATTTCAGCTCCAGAGAGGGCTGCAAACACAATATCTCCTAATTTTGAGGAGGCATTGAGGAGCCAGGATTGTGCAGTTTCGTTGGCCCTGTCTGCCCTCGTGTCTGACTCTGTCCCTGTCACGGTGAGGTGGTGTTGGTCACTGACAGCACAGAATCCCTGATTCACTGGGGTTGGAACAGACCTTCAAGGTGATCGAGTCCAGTTGTTCCCCCAGCACTGCCAGGGCCACCACTAAACACGTGGCCAAGTGCCACGTTCACACATCTTTTGAATGCCTCCGGAGATGGTGACTCCACCACTGCCCCATTCCAGTGCCTGAACACCCTTTCTGAGAAAAAAATTTCCCAATATCCAACTTAAACTTCCCTTGGTGCAACTTGTGGCTGTTTCCCCTCGTCCTGACCCTGTTCCCTGGGAGCAGAGCCCGACCCCCCCGGCTGCCCCCTCCTGTCAGGGAGTTGTGCAGAGCCACAAGGTCCCCCCTGAGCCTCCTTTTCTCCAGGCTGAGCCCCTTTCCCAGCTCCCTCAGCCTGGTGCTCCAGCCCCTTCCCCAGCTCCATTCCCATCTCTGGGCACGCTCCAGCTCCTCCATGTCTTTCTTGTTGTGAGGAGCCCCGAACTGACCCAGGATTCAAAGTGGGGCCTCATCCAGTGCCCAGCACAGGGGGACAATCACAGCCCTGGTCCTGTGCTCACATCATGGCTGGGACAGGCCAGGTGCTGTTGGCCTTCTTGGCCACCTGGGCACACCTGGGCTCATGTTCAGCCACTGCCACCACTGCCACCAGCACCTCCAGGGCCTTTTCCTCCCAGGTGGGTTTCCCGTCACTCTGCTCCACACCTGGAGCACTGCCTGGGGTTGGTGTGACCCATATCCCCTGTCCTGCTTGCTTTGGCATGGGGTGGGCACAGCAAGGGATAACAAAATGAACCAGTGGATCTGTAGGTGTAGGGGCACTGTCCCCAAGGTAGTGCTCCCCAGGCTGGGGCACTTCCCCTCAGCATTTTCTCTCCCAGCTGCAGAAACACAGTGGATATGTTTGTATCCAGACATCCTGCCCAAAACACCCAGAAAGGTTCCCATCCATTCCTGAACTTCCACACCACGCTCACACTTTCCTGGATACTGAGACAGTCACAGAGCTGAGTCCAGGTGGAACATCTCAGCGTATGTTCCTGTGCCCCTGCTCACAGAAGTGAGCTTCAGCTTCTACACTGCCCCAGCATCCTTTGAAGGACCAGCACTTCTGCAGAAATCCAAGGAGCCAAGACAGAACCACATTGCTCTGCATTTTTCAAAGTTTATGACCCAGGAAAGAAACAGACTGTCACTTCCCAGGAATCCCAAGCAGGGCCTGGTGTCAGACTGGTGCCATTTTTTAGCACGTAATGCTTTTGGCAAACCCAGATAAAGGACCTTGACTGTGATAGACGGTCTCCTGAGAAGCCCTGGAAGAACCCTTGGGCTGATGAAGAGACATTTTCTGAGAGACCCAGGGAATTCTCAGCCCTTTGATGATAGCAGTTGATCACCACAGTGGTCATCAAACAGACAATATAAGAGTGGACACTTCAGTGCTTGGCTTTTTTTTTTATGGCATCCAAACACATCCGTCCAGCACACTCCCACCTCTTTTTCCTGCAGGCATCTTCAGGTACCAGCTGGCCTGTTGTGCACTGCTGGGGGCCAATGACAAGTCATTAAAGTCGTCCTAGAAGCGGGAAGGATTTGTTTGGCAAAAGAGTCATTTGCCACCATCCTTCCTTTTTGAATGGCATCCACAAAGCCTCATAGGCAGGAGAGTCTGGTAAGACACGGATTCGGAGCCGGCTCCCAGGACCGGTGGGAAGAGCAGGGAATGTTTAGCTGTAGAACACGGGCTTGCGCAGGACACGCACCACGTTGTAGGTGTTCAGCCCCGGGGCGTCGAAGCCAGGGGACAAACCCTTGCGGTCGAAGGGGTAGAAGTTAAAGAGCTGCCCATTCTGGGTCTCCAGTGAGATGGAGGCAGAGCCCAGGTGCAGAACACACGGGAACTCCTTGTCAAAAACGACTTGGAAAACACGGTCTTCCAGGTGGTGGAGTTTGATTGTCCTATACTTTTCAGGGATCAGCTCTTCCACGTGAGGCCCAAACTGCTGCATGACCAGCACCCCACCAAGTCCAACTTTGATCTCATAGAAAGTCAGGTTGGAATAGGTGTAGTAGCCAACATAAGGGATTGGGTTTGGAGGAGGAATCAGGCTTTTGTCGGCCTCTCTGAACGCCGTCTCCATGGCAGGGATGAGATACTCGTATGCCTGAGCCACAATGTCCCCACCCTGAGGTCTGGGCCCTGCCATCAGCACGATGAAGCTCAGGCGGAGCTTGGGGATGAGAGAGAAGGTTGCTGAATAACCATCCAGGTCCCCATCCTTCCTGATGACATCATATCCCAACTGCTCGTTAATCTCCCAGGGTGTGCCCGTCCTGTTAGCGAAGTAGTCAACGGAGCACTTGAACAGCGGGGTCAGCATCGTCTTCACCGTGTCGGGCTCAAGCAGCCGGCGGTGGTAGGTGCCCAAGAAAACCATGGCCAGCTTGGCCAGGTCGGCAGCCGTGGAGTACATCTGGCCAGAGGGCCGGTACCAGCCCAGGTCGTAGAGCGGGGCCGGCTGCTGGCTGCCGTAGAAGCCCACGGCCATCTGCGAGCGGATGGGCGCCGTGATGTCGAAGCCGGTGTCCTCCATGCCCAGGCGGTCCAGGATGTTCTCCGAGATCCAGCGCTGGTACTGCCCGTCGGCTGCGTGGTCAGCCAGCACGTGGGCCATCAGCGAGAAGGCCAGGTTGCTGTAGTGGCATCTGGGGAGGAAGAGGAATGTGTTGGGATCAGCTGCTCGTCAGTGATATGAAAACCAGCAGCTGGGTTTTTAGGGAAAAATTCACGTTTTATACAATGACAGATGAAGGAGGGACAGAGAAAAGCTGCATGCCATTGCCATGATTTGTTGTTAAATCAGGAAAGAGAAATATTTTATGGAAACATCGGCAGAGCTGTTTAACCCTGATGTACAGAGAGAGCTGGAGATGGAAAGGAAAAAACCCCTCGGTATTTGCATAACCTGACCTGCTGTTTATAATTGTTCACCATCCATTCTTTTTAAGAGCAGTGTGGAGAGTTCCAGGTGCTCACCCTAAAGGTCTCAAAATCCCAGGTAAACCTCTTTGGGTATTTGCCATGGGATAATCACTTAGATACCTAAGCTACCTTAAGATGGTAAAAGCACTTAAAGCGCACATAAAAGCCCACAAAGCAGCATCCAGCAAGGTGGAGTCATTAAAGAAACCTGAGTGCTCCAGTCTTTAATATCCATCAAGTGATTGAAGTCTTTACACTTGAATGAAGTTTAATGGCATGAAGATATGAAGGGGCATTTTTTTTAAACACATTTTCAAAATCCGTTTTATTTTCAACCCTGTTGGTTTTTTTAATTGTGTGAAGCCACACATCTCATTGAGGCCTATTTAGATGATAAATTTGGTACCACTTCAACCTTTTCCAACCCGTTTAGTCGAATAAAAGCATGATGAGCATATATATTCTTATCCCTGAGAATAAATACGTTCTGTATGTAAAACCTTGTGTCTGAAATGGAGCTGAATTTCGACACAGAAAAATATGTTAAAACATCTACATCAGTAAATGGGAACTTCCTTTGGGAAGAATGATCTGTCAGCTGGGAAGTATAACCAAAAACAGGGAGAGAGAGGGAAAACTATCACCATATCAGTTAATAAGATGCTGAGAGACTATGAGGGGATGTCCCTATTTTTCTTCGTGGGGATCATAAAATAAAGATACCAATAGAGATAAATTACAATACAGATATAAAAGTACCAAAGAAGATTATGGTATTAAAATCCTAAAATCCTCTAAGGAATATCTCTTGTAGCCTCCTACGTGACGTGGGACAGAACTAACACAAGTGAGCATGGCAGATCCTTGGCAATCCTGGGTAAATTATTTCAGACCGTAATTAATTCCCAAATGATTTTGCAGCCTTAGAAAGTTCCTTCCCAGTTAGTTTGAATAATTTCCCTCATCTGCTGTCCACTGGATCCTGTTGAAGGCTGTGGGGAAGTACCCAAGGCCAGGTTGGACAGGGCTTGGAGCAACCTGGCATAGTGGAAGGTGTCTCTATCCATGGCAGAGGGGTGGAAAAAGATGATCCTTAATGTCTCTTCCAACCCAAATCAGTCTGGGATTCTGTGATTCCATGATATTTTTGAGTGTTTGCAACCCAGGTAACAGACTTTTAACAGGCTACAGGAATTGTAACAAGCATTCATAGACCTTCTAGATAATTTAGAGACACACAACTCACCATAGACATGATTTTAACTGAAATCTGTGATGATTTAAACTGCTTAAAATAAAGTGCCTTTCCACTTTTGAAATCCTGCATCATTTCAGGCTGATTAAATGAACTATAGCAGTTTAACTTGGCTCATCTGGGCTTAAAAAATTAAACCCAACCCTGACACTTCCAACAGCCACTTTTCCCAGCCTCTGACAGGTGGGTGGGGAGAAGGCTGTGGCTCCCTTTGGGAATGGCTGCTTTTCATCCACTGGCCGTGGAGGCTGGGGATGGGGCTGAGAGTGGAGAACACATCCAGAGCAAAAGCTCCTCAGCAAGCATATCTGACCTGGTTCCTGGGTCGGCCACCAAGACGTCGTCTTTGAGCAGCGCGAGGGCCTCCTGGGTGTTGCCCTTCCAGAGCAGGCTGGTGGATCGCAGCCTCCTGGGCAGACCTGTGCCACGGGAAAGGGAGAGAAATCATGGAAATGATGGCTCTGGTGAAGAGAGAACGAAGGCAAAATTCAGTGGCAAAGTGGAAGCACGAGTGGTGGCCATGAGAGCTCTGGAGACACAGCAAGGGCCTGCTCCTGCCGAGCTGCAGGACACGGCATCAAGTAATGGACTCCTGACTCTTGGTTACACAGGTCCTGCCCCAGCATTAACTCTGGGCTGCTGCATCTCAGTGAAAATGCCTCCATGAATGATGGAAAGTGTCCTGGATCTCCAAGTGCAGTTTGGAAGAGGGGGGCAGATGGGGTGTTGGGGAATCCCTGTCTGTATTTCCTCATGACTGCATTCCCGTGGCTACAAATGTGTGCAACAGCCCCTTTTAACGGGATTTCATTCTTTGCACGTCACCACAGAGGGCCTAAACTTCTCTGGACAACTCCAGGCTTGGCCTAAAGTATTTTCATCTTCCCCCTCATCTATACCAACATTTATTCAGGGTTCTGGAATATAGAAAGAACCGAGGTTCTTTCCACTTTTAATTATTCAGGGTTTCTAAATGTAGAAAATATCAAATTCTTTTCACTTTTAATTCCTCTCTGAACATGGATTCCTTAAAATCTTTTGGTCAGTACTTTTTAAACCACCGCAGATCCTCTGCAGAAGATCTATGGCTTGCCTAGGGCAGAACTTGGATTACTTTGGGAATGGAATCCTTGCTGCCATTTGCAGCTTGCTTTGATGTGGAGGTTTGGGAGGAAATTGGGATATGTATGTTTTTGACAGAAAAATGACTCACAATCGTGTGCTCAGTGACCATGTCTGAATCATGGATTCGCTAAGGTTGGAAAAGCCCTCCAAGACCACGGAGTCCAACCACGAACCCAGCACTGGTACGCCCACCACTAACCCACGTCCCCAGGTGCCCCATCCCACGTTTTTTGAACACCTCCAGGGATGGCGACTCCACCACTGCTCTGGGCAGCCTGTTCCAACACTTCACAACCCTTCCTGTGGACATTTTTTTCCTAGTATCTGATCTAAACCTCCCTTGGTGCAACTTGAGGCCGTTCCCTCTTGTCCTGCATCCTGGCGAGGCTGAACGAGGCCCCATTCCTTTGTGGCAGCAACACTTGTTTTTCTCAGATGGCCTGAACTTGGCATTGGAGCTGGCGTGAGAGCACTGCTTCTGCTCCTGCTCTGGAGTTGTTTGTGCAGCTGCATGACCTGATAAGAGATGCACTGGCATCTTCCAGTGGACAGTGGGCTCCTTCACTACGTACTTGCACCAGTGGCAGCAAAGAAAATGCTGGAGCAGTGGGAGAATTCACCAGCTCCATGACAGCAGTGCAGTGTCTCCTTGAGGTTCATTGGAAATGATAAACCACAGCATAGTACAATCCAGAGTCATTGATTTCTACCTCATGGGCTGCTAATTGATGTGACAAGCACGTTGTTAATAATTCACAATCGCGTCCCATCCTGTCATTCGTGTGGGTTGGAAAATCACGGTCTTAACAAGCTGGAGCTTCCCTCCAGCAATGGGCCCGTCGAGCGCTGAGGAGAAAAACCTTTGGAGTTACTTTTGTGATGTGCAGTGGAGAGACCAGATAATGAGGATCTGTTACAGATCAGTTTCCATTGGAAGAATTCAGATGAAACCCACTTTACAATGTGTCATGCAGTGGCTTTGATCCTGGTGCTAAGCAGAACTCACTCCTTTTTGGGGTTCGACACACAGCAAATGGAAAGTGGAACCAGAACATTCCTTTGATTTGCAGTTAGGATTTTGAACCTGTGCATCTCCTTCTCCTGAACTGTCAGGGTCTGAAGGCTGGTGTGTTCTGCTGGGGTGGTCTGGGAAATTTGGGCCACATTCTAAAATCCAAAAAATACATTGGAGCATAAAAGGAGCTGAGCAGGGGCACAAATCCAGCGCAGTGATGGAAGCAATGGAAAGGCTGCACAGTACAAGCAATCGTGCCATGACCAGATACCCTTTTGACTCACGCTCCTTACAACATTTCTGGGGTGCACTTCACACCTCCCTGGGCAACAAGAGCAGTCAGAGCAGCTTCAGGTGCTCATGAGAGTCTGAGGGGACCAGACAGAGTTGGTGCCTCTGAAGAAAAGCATCAGGCTGGGTAGAGCCACCCCTTGTCTGCAGGGAGAGGGGCTGGGCAGGGATGTGGCCGCTGGCCACTTTGGGTTTTTCTCTGCTTCTTTCCAGGTTTCAGTATCATTAAGTTTTGGGGAGCCCTCATTATCATATTGGCTTGCTTCAGGTGATGTTGTACCCCATCCTGAGATCCTGCAAGTTGCAGACATGCTATTTTGATTTTAGGTCCTAATTTTAGGGCATTTATTCCAATCCAGAATAATGCAAGTGTTACAGAGATTAACCAAAATACCACATGTGATATCAGCACGGTCTCTTTGGCCATTACATTTTGTAATCCCTCAGTCAAGTATTAGCAGCTTTGTTTCTGAGAAAGGTTAAAGTTCTTAGTCCTGTGAGCTCCTTCTCCCCTATCGTATGAGTTCCCCAGTTCTGAAGGCAGCAGCAGATTAACACTCCTCTGACAGCAAGTGCCAAGCTATTAATAGCTCAGGAATCCCAGATTAGGAACCACACTGACGGCTAAATTTAGCTCAGCAATCAAGGTCGTCTCTATTCATAACAAAGAGATTTGAACCTCAACTCTACATCACAGAAAAACGAGAGCACTCGGGGCCGGAGCACAAAACACTGTTGTGCAACCGGGGCCTGATTTCAGGTCATGGTACCGAGGAGAAAGGAATCTGTGTTCACCTGAAAGGAATCTGTGTTCTCCTGAAAGGAATCTCTGTTCACCTTGCAGGGGAAAACACCTCCTCATCTCAGCCCCTTTCCTGGCAGGTGTCCTGGGCAAGAGTTCCCTTTGAGCACGCTATGAAGTTGCTGACACCCTGCTTCCAAGAGCCCTGCCTGATCCCTGGGAAGTGCACGCTGCAGGGTCCAGACTGGGAAGCAGCCTCCCAGCAGCCTTTTTTATCCCTGGAATATGGCCTGCTCTCTCTGTGGGGTCTTCCCAGGGGCACGGAGGCCCAGGGACACGCCGGGAGCTGCCTCACCTGAGAGCTGACTGGCCATTCTGCGCAGGGTGACCGGGGATGGCTTCAGTGGCATCGAGCCTTTTTCCAAAAAAACCAGCCCGTCCGCTGTGTATCTCTGCTCGGAGTCCTTGAGCCTCCCCAGAGGGTTCTTGATCACAAAGTTCTGGGCATAACGCTCCAACGGGTCATCGAGGGACGTGACTTTTCCTTCCTCCCACATCTTGTACAGCATAATGGTGGGGAAGATCTTGGAGACACTAGCAATCCTGTTGGGGAAGAAACATTTGGAGGAATTTAGCATTAAGAAGGCCATGGATCGAGAGAAAAGAAGGTCAGTACACGAGATCACTGTGGTTTCACGTGCGACGCCTTTGCTCATTCCAGAGGGAATGGCTAAAACACAGGCAGGAAGTTTGAATTAATACCCTTAAATCTGAATCTTTATAGACTGGAACAAAACCTCTGTCTGTCCCCAGCAGTGCAGCGGGCTGCAGATCTCTTTCTATTCACTTGGCCTTCAGAAAATGACACAAACTGTAAATTAGTGGTTAGTAAATACCATAAAAATGTCAAGTAGTTTATTGGAATTTTAAGGTTAAAATCACAGGATCTTTAGGTTGGAAAAGACTTTTAAGATCATAAAGTCCAACCATTTACCCGGCACTGCGGGGCCTACACCAGACTGTCCCTAAATGCCATATTTCCACAGTTTTTTAGGTCTGTCCAGGCCATCCCTGTGGTGCAGTTGGTCAGCATGTCTGGCTGTTAACCGTAAGGTTGGTGGTTCGAACCCACCCAGGGACGAGGACCCGACTCCTGGCCCATGGTGGGGGGTTGGAACCAGGCCTTGAATGCCCCTTCCAACCCAAATCAATCAATGTTTGTGGAGGAAAAATAGCATGAGGTCATTTTACCATTATACAAATGGGGAAAAACCAGATAATCACAGCTGCTGAAACTTTCCAAAATTGCTCATTCCGAGGACAAAGTTTTATAGTCAGAGTGCAGCTCATGTTTCTTAGATAACACTCTTACAGTTCACTGAAAACTGATCTTTAGAGGAAGGAAGCATTTCCTTCACCTTTGTTTTTGGTTTTTAGCACACATTAAGAGCTTGATTCTGTCTTAACCTAAAAAATGACAGCCAGTATGACTTCAGCTTCACTGGGACGATGAATAAGCTCATGGGTCTGCTTTAGGTGTTCAGTAGATATTCACCCCAAACATCAGTTTTTCTAAACTGAGATTTATTATTATTTTTTTTTAATCCTGTGGCACTGTCTCCTCTCTGTTCTGCAAACCTGTGCCAGCTCTGGGTCTTCAGGTCTGTGCCCTGGACATGAAGCCATTCCTGTGTAAGGAGCAGCATGTTTTCAGGTTCTTCAGGGTCATTGCTATACCAGCTTAAAACACTGTCAGAATTAAGTGAAAAAATACATAAAAAAATCAAAAGTAACTCAGTCAGCCACCAGCGTGTAGCAGTCTGGGAACTTGCTGAAGCATTGTCTCACAAGGCTCCAGCACAAGCCAGAGAGGTTCCTGCACGGACCTGCAGTTTGTGACGACGTCTCCGTTCCCAGATACCGGCTCTCCATAGGGGTACCCGCCCTTTCCTGGCTCTCACACCTGTGCCAGGTGTCTCACCTGTAGATGGTGTATTCATTGGGCAGCCCCGAGGTGGGGTCGGAGCCGTTCTTCTTCCCGAAGTTGCCCGTCCAGAGCACGGTGTCGTTGTAGATGACGATGGCCGACATGGCCGGGAGGCCGGAGCTGTGCATCCTCTGCCGCAGCAGCAGATCCACCTGGGGAAGGAAGGGAGATCATGAGCTTCAGAAAGAAGAGCCTTATAATGCATCCAGTTTGTACCAGGCAGCAGAAGGCCCAGACCATCAGCCCTCGTTACACCCAAGCACTACAGAGTGATCCTGTGAACGCTGTTTCGGCAAAAAGAAATATTTTAAATGTTTATCTGGTTCTTAGAATTGCTTCTGTTGAATTATCATATGTCCTTTTTCAGTCTACATGTCCACTGTGTAGAAGAATGTGGTGCTCATGCTTGTAATATTTATGATTAAAACCCAAATACCAACACGTAATAATTGTAATTTTTCCTTTTAAAATTTGTATTCTGCACATTTGTTCTTTACACTGTTGTTTTAGGGTCAAAGATGGATGAGAAAAAGGCTTTTCAGATATCCCGTGACACTTCCCATGCCATGAAACACCCTGGAGCTTGGGCTCCTGTTTAAAGAGAAACAGCCCTGAGCACCTGAAGGGCTGTGATTGCTCCTGGCTCCCTGTTGTGCCGGGGCTGTGCAGAACTTCTCATCCAGCTGTGCAGAACTCCTCATCCAGCTGTGCTCCACCAACCTCTCCCAGCAGAATGCATCAATCTTGCCCTTGTGGGACTTTTTCAAAGCTATGTCATCATCTTGCACTTACCATTTGCATTTTCAGGCACACGTTTTGTTTTGCACACCCTGGTTAAGACGTGAGAGATGCCCTTCCAGACCCAGCATTTGAGACAAGAAAAGCCAAACTGAGCCATGTCCTTGGGATCTCTTCACTGGATGGCCAGGGGAAGTGCACTGAGAGCCACCAGTGGAAACATCCAGCTTGTGTCCAGCCCTTCTGTTGGGGTCCTTTGCCCTCCCTCGCCATGGACCAGTGGCCCAGCTGGTACATCTGGTGCACCAGCACCTCCTGAGAAGGGCTTGGTCTCAGGGAGACCATGGAGAAGGACTTTGGACAAGAGCCTGCAGTGACAGGACAAGGGGGAATGGCTTCCCACTGCCAGAGAGCAGGGTTAGATGGGATACTGGGAAGGAATTCCTGGCTGTGAGGGTGGGGAGGCCCTGGCACAGGGTGCCCAGAGAAGCTGTGGCTGCCCCTGGATCCCTGGCAGTGCCCAAGGCCAGGCTGGACGGGGCTTGGAGCAACCTGGGACAGTGGAAGGTGTCCCTGCCCATGGCAGGGGTGGCACTGGATGAGCTCTAACGTCCCTTTCCAACCCGTGTGAGTCTAAGATTCATGCCAACTACCACGGTCCTCCTTTTCTCAGAGAGAGTCTGACCTTTAGACCTGCCTGGACCTGCAGGAAGTTGACAGAAATAAGAGATGCTCTTCAAGATTCCAGGGACAGGCAGAGGCTTCATAAAAGTGGATATGAAGTGATGGGAATTGAAATTCAGTGTGGATAAAGCCGTGTGTGTGCAGGGAAACTGCCCAAAGCTGGTCCTGAGCGCTCAGCAACCAGACCTCAGGGCTGTGGTGGATGTTCCTATGGAAACATTCTCTCAGTGCCTTAAGGCCGGAAAAAAGGCAAATAAAATAGGAGGGGTTTTTAGAGAAGTAACATAAAATAGAACAGAAAATGTAATTTTTTTCACTGTATAAATCCCTGATGCACTTGCACGTTGAATATTGTTTATAGTGATGATTGCCTACTACTTGTGAGAATGAGACAAGTGGGAGAACATGTGATAGGAGCCTAAAAACAGGGAATATCCTGTCAGAGCATGGCTGTCCTTATGGTCCAGACAGTCAGGGCAATGCTGCAGCATTTCCTGAGAGCACATGGAGCCTGCCAGAAGTTCAGGCAGTGCTGAAATGTCAGATCCATCTCGTACTGAGGATATATTCACAGTGGATCGCACCCTNGCTCCACCAACCTCTGCAAGCAGAATGCATCAATCTTGCCCTTGTGGGACTTTTTCAAAGCTATGTCATCATCTTGCACTTACCATTTGCAAATAAGGAATTGGCACTGGCTGGGGAACTGGAACCAGAGAGACCTGAGCCAGGTACTCTCCAGGACATGAAGGCTGCCTAATAATGGACCAGATGCCCAGAGCCATCATTTTGTGCCGGTGGAAGCTCACCAGACCTTCTGATGGCCAAGTGATGATGTTTGTCCCTCCCAGCTCACCCTCTGAGCAAGAGAGCTGCTCACTGACCTGATCACTGGAGGAACTTTACGCATCCATTTCTAGGTTCACACGTTCTCCCCCTCAATTCCCCACCTCTTTCCCCAGGGATGTTCAGTGGCAAAATCCACCATCTCCCCTTTACCCCTGGAGAAAAGCAGCCAAGAGTTGTGTGTCCCTCAGGTGCCTCCTCCCCACAGACCTTCTCCAGCGCCTCCTTCAGGATGGGGAGGGGGTGGTCCAGCGGGACCGGCTCAGGGTAGCGGGGACACATCTGCACAGCTTCTGGCCTCACCTCCGTCACAGACGGACCTGGAAAACAGTTCAGGGTGACACAGGGGACTTCACCAGACACATGGACAAGCTTTTACCTCACCCAGCAGCCACCACAAGCATTCTTGCTTGCGTTGGCCTGAGGGACACTTCTGCACAGGGAAGGGACAACCCTGAATCATTTCTGTCTCATGTAAACCAGGGCTTGCAGGGGCACTGTGCCCTGTTATTGCTTGGGGATGGGTGTGGGGTGGACGTGGGATGGACATGGGATGTACTTCAATTACCTCTGCAACCTGGGAGAGTAAAGACCTGGGGGCTGCAGAAGACTCTGGGGTGTCTGGCAGTGGGTTTAGCCCCCCTGGAAGGGCCTGGCCATGTCTAGAGGGAAGTCTGAGCTGGGATTCAGGAGAACAGTGACCAAGAGTCATCACTTGTGTATCATAACCTCAGAAATGGAGGCAGGAGTGACCTGGGAGTGCCACCTGAAATCCACCACTACCAACACTTGGTAGGCCCCACACCTACTCCATTATCCATCTCCTGAATCAGCTGCATCCTGCATATCCCACAGACAGCTAAATTTTTGTGGCCAGCAAAGATCTTTAAACTCAGAGAGATATGGGGACTCCCTTAGTTGGAGGCACTGTTTTCCCAGCTGATCCCAAGGTGTTCATAAATACAGCTACCCTGCTCTCTCAGCTGGGAAGAAAATCTCCTTGCTTACCAGGGACACATGAAGCATCAGAAAGAGGGATGAGGAGAGAAATGGCACTAGGAAATTTCGGAGATGGACAGGGATGTGTACACAGAGCCTGCAGGCAGCCTGGTACTCTGTGATAAAAGTGTGTGGTTTGAAACCTTTTCAGACCTTGGTCTCTGAAATACCTCTGGCACCTTCATTGTGGATTTTATGCCACCTTTCAGCTACTTAAAACTCGGATCTACTGGCACTGTGGATATTTAATCCTTGCGCATTCAGTGCCTTGAGTGGATCAGTTGAGTTTCCTATCATCCACAGAGGAGGCCACAGAGCTGCTCCAAGGGCTGGAGCCCCTCTGGAGCCAGGCTGAGAGAGCTGGGAGTGCTCATCTGGAGAACAGAAGGCTCCAGGGAGACCTCAGAGCACCTTCCAGGGCCTAAAGGGGCTCCAGGAGAGCTGGAGAGGGACTTAGGACAAGGCATGGAGGGACAGGACACAGGGAATGGCTTCCCACTGCCAGAGGGCAGGGATGGATGGGATATTGGGAAGGAATTGTTCCCTGTGAGGGTGGGGAGGCCCTGGCACAGGGTGCCCAGAGCAGCTGTGGCTGCCCCCGGATCCCTGGCAGGGCCCAAGGCCAGGCTGGATGGGGCTTGGAGCAGCCTGGGACAGTGGAAGCTGCCCCTGCCATGGCAGCAGGCAGGATAAGATGGGCTTTAAGGTCCCTCCAGCACAAACCATTCTGGAATTCTGTGGTTCCATGAATTCTAATGTGAACCAGGGGGCTTAAGCCAGTGCAAAGATTTTGGGAACAGGAAAGGGAGCAAACCCTGAAGATGAAGCACATGTAAGGTATAAAACAAAAATGGTTCCAAACTGGAGTAACTAACTGGAGTAGTAACAGGGAAAAAAGAAGATAAGGAATCTAAAATAAAATGCCTCCTTATCAGTTAACCAAAGCTAGGCCAGGAGTGATGGAGCTTCTCTGGACACCAGCAGAGTGATGTGGTACCTCCATCAACCCAGCCTTCGCCTCCTCTGTGGCCTTGCACCAGAAAGGAGGAGGAAACTTCATTGCTGTCTGGGGAAATTTGTGTTTGTGTCTGCTCTTTGGGCAGAAAGGGGAAGAAAGCTTTTATTAGACCTCCAAATCCCTGTACCACACCATGACCAAAGTCAAAACCCACTACTCACTGGGCTCCACCTTGGGGAGGCTGTACTGCCACAGGAAGCAGCCAGTCATGGCCACGGACAGCAGGAAGAGGAAGACGACCAAGACGTGGATCCACCTCAGCTCCATGGCAGCGAGTTTGAGGAAGCTCCGGCTGCTAGGTGCCTGCTGGGAATGGGAAAGGAATGGGCTAGGAGAGGGGGAAAACACCCGTGTGTGTCAGCTGTGAGAGAGGCCTCTGTGCTGGAGAATAAAGCTGCTGCAGGGACAGGACTCAGCTGGTCTGGTGGAAGTGTCCCTGTCCACGGCAGGGGTGGAATGGGATGAGCTTTGAGGTCTCTTCAACCCAAAGTGTTCTGGGATTCTGGGATAATTTTGGTACCATTGCTTCACCAGGGCAGGGCAGACCAGCCCGTGCTGGGGTGACTGGAACCAGAAATGACTTCCTGGCTTTCAGTGCTCTGTGAGCCATGAACTCTCCTCCCCTTGGTGGTTCTTGTGGAACACCAACCCTTCCTTTTGCCTTCTGCCCTCCCTGCAGGTGAAGCTCATCATCCCAGCCTGGCAGGAGTCTCAGTTGCAGCTCTCACTCCCTCCCTTCTCAACCACCATGACTTATTCCTGGATATCTTTCCAGCCCCTTTTTCCAGAGTCCAGCATCTGTTCATGGCAGCCACCAGCCAGACCATTTGAGCAGATCCAGCTTTTCTAGATGAATGATGGAATTTTTCACTCTGTGCTGCCCTTACCCTTCTCTGTTGTGCCTGTAAATCCCATTCTATCACGTACCATCTGTAAGCTTGGCATTTACAGATGCCATGTTTTGGGAAACTGGCTGATATTTGAGTGTGTGCAGCTCTCACAACACTGGAGACCATCCAGGTTGGTGAGAGAACCAGATCAATGTTGAAGACAAACAAGGAACAGATGACAAATGAGGAGGTGCCTGCGCCTGAGCTGCGCTCCTTCACTGCCTGCAGGAGGTCAGGAGGGTGCTTTTGAAAGTTTGGCAATTAATGTTATAAAACATATGGCCTGCCATTTGCATCCAATATGCTCCACATTCCTAAGCTGTTTCAGGTTGTCTGGACTCACTTGTAGGATAGACAGATTGAAATATTCCCTTCAGATTTCCACATGGCCCTTTTTCCCCCCCTGTTTTTGAGATATGGGATAGTTCATGCAAAAGCTTCTGCAAATTAACTGAGCCTTGTCACTCACAGCCAGGGAATCTGCAGAGCCTCTCCCAGACTCCCACATGTCTCTGTTTCCAGCTGGGTTTCCCAGCCTTCACTGGAACTCTGAGCTGCAGTTCCACTTTCTGCACAACAACAGAAATATATCATAATTTTTCCTGAAGCCCTTCAGGAATGGTTGGGCATTCCTACAGGAATTTCTGAAAGCAGCTTATGTCAGCTTCTTCCATAACATCATTAAAATTCAAGGATGCCTTAAGACTGTGCAGGTGCCTGCAGACCCACTGACACCTGAGCCTGCCCGAGCACTCCAGGTCCATATTCCTGCCTGTGACGTGTTTCTAAATAGGGGCATGCCATCCTGACACCAATCCCATTTTTGTCTGGACATACCAACCTCCCACAGGGCCTTAGCAGGCAGGAGATCCCATCACTCGAGGAGAAGCCTGTGCTGAGATCTCTGTAATCCCCTTAGGCTGGCAGGTCTCAGTGTGTGCTCAAGGATGGCACCGGAGCTGTTTTCCTGCAGCGAGGACGGGGACAGGGCCCCCTGCCCTGCAGTGGTCGTGGTGTGACTTTCTTGGATTTAGTCCCATCTTAACAACATTGACTCCTCCACCGATTTTCAGTTCCTCTGACCATATTTCTGCCTCCTTCCTTGCTTCACTGAGAAGCCCTGATTAGTGGAACAAGGCGAGAGGACAATATTTCCTGGTGTATTCCTCACCTCATGGACTCCAGGCTCCCTGGGCCGCTAACTGAGGACACAAACATACCAACTTCGAGCTCCTTTTTTAGTCCAAACTCATCCTTCCGTCCAAACTCATCCTTCAGTCCAAACTCCCCTTTACTTGTTGTGGCTCATGAGTGATCTGAATGGCTCCTTTTCATTCTCTGCCCTGTGATGCAGCGGGAATGCAGAGAAACCCTGGCAATACCCTGGGCTAGGGACATGGATCTCTCCTTCCTCGATGGGACACCCGATACCCGAAAGCGCGAGAAACACTCATCCACCTGAGGAGATGCTCCCAACTACATTTTGGGGAAAATACCACTTTTTCCCTGTGCTGGGGAGACTGTCAGGCAAGCAGATGGATAGATCCCTATCAACACTCATCACAGTTCCCACTCCAGGACCTGTCTGGTCTCACCTTCCTCTGGTTTCCCCCTCACTCCATGCCTCTGTGACCGTCACTGCTCACAGCACAGACACAGCAAGGCAGGGGGAGGGGGACACGGAGCACTTAAACACATGCAAATGAATGCAAACACATGCAGGAATGAGTGCACACAGCTTCCCTTGGGGACAGCTTAGCAGTAGGATACATTTTTTTTCCCCTGAGCTCTGCAAAATTAGGACGGGGAGAGAAATTGGGGATTCCCCGTGGACCACCCAGGTCACCGTCCTGCCCCACCAGGGTCGCTTGCTCCAGGCACAGCTCAGCACAGATTAGGGAGAGCCAGAAAGACCCCCCAGCCCCTCACGTACCATCTCCAGGAGCTGCCTCAGTCCCAAAGGCTGTTGTCCCTCATCCAGGCGTGTGGGCACCTCAACAGCCCCATCCCGGCTGGCCTCAGGCCCGGGCAGGGGGGAGCAGGAGCCCTCGGCATCTCCCAAAGGCAGCTCCGTGTCACGGGCAGCTGCTGCTCTGTCACCAGCTGGAGCGGCTGGGTTTGTCTCCCGAGAGTCCTGCTCCAGGTTTACCTCCCCAAAAGTCCTGCTCCAGCTTTATCTCCCCAAGAGTCCTGCTCCAGGTTTATCTCCCCAGGAGTCCTGTTCTGGGTTTTCCCATCCATTTGGCCCATCCAGGCCCTCCACAGAGTGCTGCTGATCTCCCCTGGGAAAGGAGCTTAGAGTGACAGGGACAGGATGGCGTTTGCACAGGAAAGTGCCTGAGAGATTGGATGTTAATTCTTCCTAATGCTTCTGTGCCATGTGTGTGAATCACAGCTGAAAGCAGGAGGGCTTCACCATCTATTTATAGCAGCTTCATCTCCTCCTGACATCTGAACAGGAGGCGATTAAGCAGGAGAAGGCCAGTCTCTGAGTGCCTCCAGCCAACCCGGGAGCGGCTTGAGGGGAGGGGACGTGGGGAGTTAAGCCGGGAGCTCAGGCACTCTCTGGGCTTAAGCCTGAGCAGCCTCCTGGAGTTCCCCCACAGTGACAGACAAGGGAGTCATTCCCAGCTCCCAGGCTCACAGGACAGAGGTGGAGCTGGGATTTCTTCCCCCTTCTCTGCCGGGCACTCTGAAGGACAGTGGGAGGTGCACGAGGGGATCCTTACCCGCAGCTGTAACCCCTCCATGGCTGCTCAGGAGGCTCTTCTCATCCCCTGTGCTGCTGGTCCCCACAAATAAAGGGCTCATGAACCCCTGTGATGAAGAGGAACAAACAGTTGGTGCAGGAAAAAAGCGGAGTCAGAGCGAGGAGGTAACAAAGCCCCGAGTAACAAAGCCCAGCTCAGGTAAGCAGAGTAGCAGGGAGAGATTGGCTTTGGATAGGGAGATGGGGGTTGGAATTAGGTGATCTTTGAGGTGCCTTCCAACCCAAACCATTCTAGGATATAAAGCACAGTAACCACACAAGGTAAGTCCTCAGCAACACCTTCCCTCTCTCTGCCTGTGGTCTGGCAGCGCCTTGGGTTTACCCCCAAGCTCTGGGACTTCCCGATTCCCTTGACCATCCTCATCTCCAAACACAAGAAACTGGAGCTTTGAGACCTTCAGGGCTGGCACATTTTCACTGTGGCTCCTCCAAAGGGTCCTTCCAGCCCCCTGCAAGCCTCCTTTGCCTTGTTCCTTCTACACAGCCAACAACACCCCCTCAGCCTTGGGAATCACAGCCGAGGGACTGCGTGACAGGATCACAAGTGCCAAGATAATGGCACCACCACCATCTTTCCCATAAAATCTCCTGCAAAATCTCCCTCATCTATCTACCTGGCAGTGGCAATTCAATCCCCAATCCCCCAAAAAGAGCTCTTACCTGCCTTGCTGCTACCTCCCGCTTCCAGCTGAGGAATTTGGGGCTGTCCTGCAGCTGCAGATGTTAAGAGCATCTGAAGCCCTAATCCAGCTGCCAGCCTCTCTGAGCATGGATTAACGGGCCAGGCCTCACCCCTCCACAAGCAGCACAGCATCTGTCCAGGGATGCAGCCAGGGGGAGGATTGCTGGTGATTTCCTGGCTCCAGCGGTGCTGCAGAGTGGAAAAGGGGGAGCTGGGGTGTGGGTATCCATAACATGCTGTGAGCTGGAAATGTTGAAAATTATATTATATTATATTACATCCTAAATGCTCTCCAAAGAGAAGGGCACGGTTATGCACCCAGTCACGTTCCAGATCCAGGAGGACTTCGCACAGTAACAGCAGCAACACCAACGACAGAGCTGCTCAGGCTCCCCCCACTCAGCTGCAGATCAACACAAAGACCTGCCCAGGTCCCAGGCTGCCCGGTCTGGCTGCATCTGTCTCTGCTGCCAGCTAAGGAACGCTGCATTCCCAGGTATTTTGCACAGGTTGTCGTGGCGCAGAGAGCCAGAATGCCCATCAGGCTCTCTCCAGCTGAATTATTTTTCCATCCCTGCCCAGAAACAGCTGCTGGCACTAACACGACTAATGCAGAGACTTTGGATATCAGCAGTGTGGGAAATCCCCCCGCACAGAGCCCCTTCCCTCCTGCAGCACCTGCTGGGGCCCCCACACCTCTCCTGCTCCCAAAAACTCCTCCTTCTCCTGGAGTTCCTCTCCCATCCCATTTCCCCAGCTGAATTTGGGAATGCAGCTTGCCATCCCGCATGGGCTTTCACAGGAAGGATCTGGGGGCTGTGGGGGAGTGCAGTGGTCTCAGCGGGCTGGTCCCAGCCAGCTCAGTGGCCAAGGCTGGGCCCACCAGTGAAGCTGATGGTGCCTCTGTGAAAACGTTTCCGAAAGGGAAGAAAATGCCAGGTGGGAGGAGAAGGAAAGAGCAAAGTGAGGAGCGGAAGAGGAGCAGCAAGGTGGAGCAGGAGAGGCTCCATGGGGTGTAGATTTTCTCTGCAGCCCAAGGAGGGCTCAGACCAGGGCAGACGTTCCCTGCACCTGGGGAGGGCACCATGCCACGGCAGATGCTCACACAGCATCCCATGGGGAACCACTCCAGGGCAAATGGATACCCCTGAAGAAAACACAGCCCACGAAGGACCTCACTGCAGGAGGCTCTGCTGAAGGACTGCAGCCCGTGGGGTTCCCAGGCTGGAGCACAGGAAAGGGGAGGAGGAAGGAGCAAGAGGAAGAAACCACTTTGTGCTGACCTTGACCTGCTGCCCTCAATCTCCCCTACACCATGGTTTTTGAGGGGAGGAGCCATTTGGGGAGTTTGGAGTGAAGAACAAAACTGGATCTGAAAAAGGAGTGGGAAGTGGTGAGGAAACATGTTGGCTTAATGTTTGTCTTTTTGTTTCCCACTACCCAGATTTTAAGGCAATAAATTAAATTACCTTTGCCCAAGCTGTGTCTGTCTTAACCTGTGACAGTAATAGGTGACTTCCCCATCTGATCCCAGCCCATGAGTTTTCCTGCTCCTTTCTTCCCCCAATTTTTTCCCCCACTCCTGCTGAGGGAGTGAGCATCTGGGTGGGAGTTCTGCTGTCAGCCAAGGTTCTCTCATCACCACAACCATGGCAAGGGGTTGAAATGAGATGATCTTAAGGTCCTTTCCACTCCAAACCATTCTGGGGTTCCATGGTTCCACCACATAAGGAAAAGCTCTCCCCTATGGCTTTTCCCCAGTACTGTTCTTCAACCTCTCTGCCTTGAGGGGTATTCCTGCCATTTTCCTGCCAGAAGGTGCTGGAAGGCCCCAGCTGCTGTCCAGCCCCTGGTTCAGGGCAGATCCCCGAGCAGGGAACATGGCAAGGTCTGGTTTTGCTGGCTGATGGGGATATTTTGTGATCAGATTTTTTTACTGGCTGGAAGAAAAAGCACTTCTACTGAAACAGCCTGGGCAGACAGATCAGGCCCAGGTGCTCGAGCAGTTAAAGAAGGAATTAGAAAATGAACAAGGGAGGCTCTCAGATGCGTGGTCTGACGCTGGGAGAGCAGTGGCATGTCCCAGGGACAGGGGCTTGGCTGCACTGTCCCCTCCTCCCGGGGCTGTCAGCCTCTCACAGTGACTCAGGGGGGCTGCCGGGGGGACAGGAATTGCCAGCTCTAATTGCCCTTCTCTCCTCGCAGCCCTTCGAACCAGGAGGGGGGTGAGGGGGGTTCTCCCCCTCCCACGGCCCCACATTGCAGAGCCCAGCCAGGACTTTGTTGTCCCACTGGGTGTGCTTTGTGTCCTACCGGGCACCATTGTCAGCCTTTGTGTCCCGTCACCAGCTGGTTCATTTTATTGGTGGTTTTGTGTGGTTGAAGTGAGCTTTGAAAGTCAAAAGATGGAGCAGAGACCCAGAGGGGCTCCGGCTGCACGTTCCTGTATCCAGGATTAGCGGCCACGGCGTGGCTCGGATGGCAGTGGAGGGGGTGGCCAGCAGCCACTGCCCCGCTCAGGGAATCAGGAAGCAAGAGTCTGAATCCTGAGAGGAAATATTCCATACTGGAGACAGCCAGGACGTGTTTTCAAAGGTTTCTTCAAAATGAGTAATGCCGGGGCACAGTGGTTTTACTCTTCTGTTTCCTATGCCATGATCTGAGACCTTGGGTTCTGGGGGTTTTTGACAACAGATTTGTGATAAAATCAAACAAAACAGGGAATGCTGCTCCCTGCTATGGACTGGATATGCTAGGCTGTGTTCCATGAGTATTTGCCAGGGCCCTGGGAGTACCAGCAGCCCGGGCCAGCCTCACCTGGAGCCTCCCCCTCCCTGCCCTGCCTGCTGGCCCGAAGCGCTGCGTTTTGAGCTCCCAACCTGAGCCTTTGGCCCTCGCCTGGGATCTGCTGTAACTCTGCTGGTCCCCAGTGCAGCCGTGCCCATTCCCTGGCCCTGGGTTCCACCGATCCTGACCCTGGTGTGGGAAGAGATGCTGGATCTGCCTCACCATCCCCAGCCCCTCGATGATGGAGACTCTTGATTGCCCCTCCCCGTGAGGCTGGGGCTGCTCTGCTCCCTTGCCTCACTCAAGGGCTGCTGGAATCCCCGGCCCTGCAGCCATGGCATCATCCCTGGCTCCCAGCTCGTGGTCCCTCGGGAAGCACAGAGCCCTCTGGCTCCTTGACAAGAGTAAACTCTTTTCTATACATTTCATTTATTTAATGCATTTACAGAAAATGCATTTTTTAAATCTTTCTCAACTTGCCCACATATTGAGAAAAAAATTCCCCCTCCTCCTGGACCTGCACCCAGACAGCAAATGGACCCATCCTCGATGCCACAGCATCCCTAATTATCCACAAGTCATTAACACACAGGAGGGAGTTCAGTCTTTGTGCCACTGAAAAACTCCAGGCTGCCTCCAGGCACTGTGAGCATGGAGCTGCTCCAAGGGCTGGAGACCCTCTGGAGCCAGGCTGGGAGAGCTGGGGGCTTCACCAGGAGAGGAGAAGGCTCCAGGGAGAGCTCAGAGCCCCTTCCAGGGCCCAAAGGGGCTGCAGGAGAGCTGGAGAGGGACTGGGGACAAGGGATGGAGGGACAGGACAAGGGGGAATGGCTTCCCACTGCCAGAGGGCAGGGATGGATGGGATACTGGGAAGGAATTCCCGGCTGTGAGGGTTTGGAAACCCTGTCACGGGGTGCCCAGAGCAGCTGTGGCTGCCCCTGGATCCCTGGCAGTGCCCAAGGCCAGGCTGGACGGGGCCTGGAGCAGCCTGGGACAGTGGAAGGTGTCCCTGCCCATGGCAGGGGGTGGCACTGGATGAGCTTTAAGGTCCCTTCCCACCCAAACCATCCTGGAATTCTATGATTCTATGATCAATCTCTGCAGAAAATCCCCCGTGCTGGTTCCAACAGGGGCTTCCCTCAGTCCCCACAGTGACAGTGAAGCTGCCACCAGCCCACACCGGGGCTGGCACAGCTGGACCCAGCTTTGGCTCCCTCTCCTCCTTCATAGCTGCTCTGAAGCCTGCAGGGAGCTGGGTTTTCACTGAGCCGTTTCAAAGCTCTCTCATTAACTGCTTGCCAGCAGCCAGCTCTCCGATAATGGGGATCGCCTCTGGAAACTGCAGCCCCATAGCAACAAGGAGTTTAATGGCTATTATTCCTAAACGAGGGACACAGGTCTGGTAATCTTCCCATTGCAGGTAAGGCAGGAAAACACACAATCACAAGAGTGTTAAAACGACGAGGCCTGGCTTGGCGGAGCAGTTTTTAATATTTCAAAATACTGGAGTTAAAAAAAATTTGGTTTTTTTTTTTTTCATGGAGTCAAGTGAAGACACAGGAAATCTTTGTGTGTTTTAGAAATTGAAAGGTGTTCATCTTCCTTACAAGAAAAAATGGGAAAGCTGTTTTCAAGGACAGGTCTCACTTCACCTGGTCTCCAGCAGGGACTTTTGGCACCCTGTGCTTGTGCTTGTCCACTTTCAAGCTGAAGAAGTTTTCCTGTGTGTCCCATTGTGAAGTATTACAGAATCCCAGAATCCCAGACTGGTTTGGGTTGGAAGGGACCTTAAAGATCATTTTGTCTTTCCCTGCCATGGGCAGGGACATCTTCCACTGTCCCAGGGTGCTCCAAGCCCCGTCCAGCCTGGCCTTGGACACTTCCAGGGATGGGGCAGCCTTACCCACTGCCACTGTCCCTTCTCTGCACACCCAAATCCAGCTCCATCCTCTCTCCAGCCCTTTCAGGCAGTGGAAGGTGCAGTGAGGTCTCCCCTCATAGGTACAGTCCAGGTCTGTCCATCCCAGTGAGCTTCCCCTGGATCCATCAGGGATCCCTGGTGCAACTCCCCTCAGCCCTGTCCCCATGGCCTTTGTGCCACTGGCTCTCACCATTTCCTTCTCCATCAATTTAAGAAAATACACAGCTTGTCACTACAAAGGCCTTTTTATGCAGTTTTGTCAGCATTAAGGAGGGTGGAGCCAGGTGGGGGTCGGGCTCTGCTCTCGGGGAACAAGTGACAGGAATAGAGGAAATGGCCTCAAGCTGTGCCAGGGGAGGGTTAGGTTGGATAGTGGGTGAAAATCCTCACAGAAAGGGTGCTCAGGCACTGGCACAGGCTCCCCAGGGCACTGGTGGGGCCACCAGCCCCAGAAGTGTTCAAAACCATGTCAGTGTGGCATTGGGGGATGTGGTTTAGGAGTGGAACTGGCAGTGCTGGGTTGATGGTTGAGTTTGGAGCTCTTGGAGAGTTTCCCAGCCTTGATGGCTGGAATTATTAATTATTAGTTAATTAATTAATTCCACGGTTTCTACCCACCCAGCAGCTCCATCACCCCTGTCATGGCCAGCAGTGGGTTTCTTTGAGCTTCCTTGGGTGTGATCAGGCTGAGCTTGGTAAGAGCCTGACCATCTCCAGCCAGGAGAAGTTAACACTGGAAGCGGCCCCAGCTGTCCCTGTGACAGGTGGTGGCTTCAGCCTGCACGTGCCCAGCACTGCCCACCCCATTACTCCTCTTCCCTGCCTCCCCCGTGCTGCCTTCCCCCACCCTGCCACCAGTGCAGGGAGGAAGAGGAACAGTTTGGAGCCTGGGAAAAGGGGAATATCAGTCTGCATGGGTGGAGAGGAAATGGTTAGAGAGGCTCCAGGGGGGGAGGGAGATGGGAGCCTGAGGGGAAGGTGTGCACGGGTCAGAGAAACCCTGGGGAGGGCTGAGGGCAACCAGCAGAGGAGGCACGGGTGGGTACCTGCCTGGCCATGCCTGGCTTAGGGCCATGAGGGTTTTAGGAGTGGTTCCCCCTGCAGCTGCCTTTTGGAGCCCTCGGGATCCCTTCCACTGCTTTTTTCTGTGCCAGCGGGGCTGCAGAAGCTTTCTGATTTCTTTTGATGAAAGCAGCATTTCTCCCACAGTCATCAGGGGACTCCAACAGCTGGAAAAGACTGAATATTATGAGAGCTATAATAACCTTCCAATATCATTCTGTTGAGTGGACAGGAGGCTTGAGCTCTGTGTCTCCCTGAAGAGCCACCCAGCCCAGCCAGGCAATCCCTGCTGGGGACCAGCGTGACCCCAGGGAGGGGGTTCAGCACAGCTGTGCTGCTTCTCAGCAGAGCCGTATCCTCTGGCATGTCCCAGGATGCTGGGGCCGGTGTCTGGGTGCCTCCCAGCCTGACTTCCAAGCCGAGGAGACAGCAGCATGCAGCTCAGCACTGCAGCCATCGCCACGGTTGTGCAAACCACGGCACCGCAAGAGAGAAGAGTTAATTAAAGTCTTAAAAGCCCAGCTCGGACAGCTGCAGCTCCCGTGGCAATGAGTGCAGGGAAGCTTCCCCTTCCTCAGCCCCCAGGGAAACGGCAGGCTTTGGGCAGGGGCTGAGGAGGAGGCACAGGGCTCCCCAAAGCCTGCGCTGGGTTGTGACCCCCGGGCCAGGCTCCGGCCGGGTTTGTGCAGCCCCTTCCCTCCCCAGGCACCTCTGGCACCCCAGCCCAGAGCCCGGCCAGGGCCATGCCAGCAGCACCAGCTGCCTGCTCGCACTGCCTGCACTGAGAGGGTGCTGTGGGTGCCCTGTGCCCCCAGAGAGGTGGCCCCAGGACGCGTCACCTGCAGCCTGACCCGGCTGCCACGGGCTGAGGCAGCAGCGACCCGCTCTGCCCTGCTCGGGGTGCTTTAAATAGGTCAGCAGCAGGTGACTGGATGAAATTACCCTTCATTTTATTGTAAGGGAGCTGCAGATGAAGCCCTTCCCCGTGGCTAACAGCAGGAATTGCCAGTGACAATGTAATGATTTTAATCCAGCAGTTTTCATTAACTCCTGACGTGCCGTGGGCCTGTGCTGGTTCAGCCTTGCCACGAGGCAGCACCAGCCAGGTCAGGAGGATGATGCCACCGCTCTAAAGGTGCGCAGGGACATGTCCCAGACACCACCGTGGGCTGCAGTGGTACAAACCCATCACTGGGGGCTTGGTGTAAAGCCCAAAGCCTCTCTCTGTGCTCCCCTGGGTCAGGGCAGAGCCCAGCAGCCGGTGGGGAGCTCTGTGACAGCAAAGTGCCACTTTAGCCCAGGGATGGAAATCTCTGAATTTCTGGAGGGAAGCAGAACAACACAGCTCTTCACGTGCCACTGGGTGCAAGTGGACTTTTATTCATCAGACAGTAAAGGGCATGACTTGAGCATCAGGGTATGGACACGGGACACAAGAGGACAGCAGGGGAGGCAGGAGTGGGGATCGGGTGGTGGAGAAAATGATGTCACATTGTGGGTGAACGTGAGGACAGGGCTGTCCCACTGGGGAAGAAAGCGGGCTGAGGGCTCAGAAGGAGCCCAGAGCTGGAGCTGGCTTGTGGTGTCAGGTGCTCAGTGAGCTGCGTGGGGCAGAAGGACAGTGGGTCACCACAGTGTGACTGAAAGGGGCTGGCTTGTCTTTATCCCCCGAGTCCTGGCATTAAAGCCACCTGCTCTTTCCCCCAGGCTCCAGCAGGCCCTTTGGAGGAGCAGGGCTGACACAGAAAGGTGCTTTTCCACCTCTGCTGTTGAGACTGTGCAGGGCCAGTTCAGGGCAGCCCAGTTTGGACTGGAAGCAGGGCCAGAGGTGTTTGAGGTGGCCCCAGGGCCAGAACAGACCATGAGAGCAGCTGTGCTGGTGTGGAACTGGAACACTCCAGATCCCAGTAGTTCACCCCCGAAGTGGAAAGAGGATGAAACAAGGGCATTTCAGCTGGTGGAGCAGCTCCTGCCACTGACAAGGGGTGGCATCCTCCCCTCTTGTTCCTCTTCCCACCTTTCCCACTCTTCCTTGACCCCAGTCCCTGTCTCCCCAGTATCTCATGTGCTTGTCCACCTTTCTGCAAGGGGCTTCAGCTCCCAGACCCGCTCCAGGAGATCCCAGCACTTCGGAGGTGTGTGCTGAGCACCTCTGGAGCAGTGAAAGGTAAGACAAGACCTCCCCCTTGTGCTGAGCTGTCACAGCAGATTTACGGCTGCAGCTCTGGACAAATGCTGCAGGTGTGAGATTGTTAAAGGATTGGTCTTTTAAGCCCAGAGAGGAAAATTCCTTTTTCTTCAAAAGGTAGGATGAACTTACTCATGTCCTGGAACAGCGTGGGGGAGACACTGCACCTCCGTGAGCTGTGCTTGGACTTTTTCCTTTGTTTTTCCCCAGGATGTCCTTCAGAATGGAAGGATGTCCTGAGGTCAGGAAGTGATTTAGTCCAACCTACTGCTCAAACCAGGGTCAGCTCTGAGGTCACACCAGGCTACCTATGGCTCCTTCCTGTAAGGCCTTGGAAACCCACAAAGTCTTCTGGTCTTCCAACAGCGTGGTGAGATTCTTGGGACTGCCCCCTAGGGCAGGAGCTGGACTCAATGGTCCTTGTGGATCCTTCCAACTCAGGGCATTCTATGGCTCTCTGAACTGGTTTTGTGTCACTCTGGCTCTTTGGAAGGTTCCTTAAGGGAGATGAATTGCTGAATGAGAGAGCCAATGACTGCTGTGTCCCATTGGTCCGGCCTTAAAATCCTATTGTCTTGTCCAGGTGATGGCCTGAACGTGCTAAAGAAGCACTGCAAGCAGTGGCCTCTCCTGGCTCCCAGCCCGGGAAGAGGGGGAACACCACTGTTCCACGTCCATCCTGCTGGACACGGGTGAAACTGGGGCGCAAGGAGAGGAGAACTCCCCGTTCCCACTGTGGCATGGATGGGGCTCCACAGCCCAGCGACACGGACTTGATTCCACATGAGGCTTCCCATGGGACTGGGCCAGGGCAGGAGCAGGCTCTGTGCCCAGAGACCCCCGTGCTGCCTGGTGCAGGTGGCACAAACACTTACCAGAGATGGGGAACACCTCTGAGCAGCAGTTCTGCTGCAGGCTGCTCGAGCAGCACGACTGAGACCCTGGGATGCTTCCCACAGCTCCTGAAATAGCTCAGGCAAGGAATAGCCAGCACTTATGAGCCAGCCTTGGCTCTGTTCGAGCTGTTCCCTAAGCTTCAGAGTAAGCTTCACGATTAATAGATGTCCAAGGTCAGGCTGGAGAGGGCTTGGAGCAACCTGGTCTAATGAAGGAGGGGTGGAACAAGATGAGCTTTAAGATTCCTTCCAACCCAAACCCTTCTGCAATTCTATGATTAATGAAATTATCCTGATTTATGGTAAATATGGCCCTTTCCACTTTTTTTTTTTTTTTTTAATGATTTCTCCTGCATTTGCTCTCCTGTTTATGGTAAATATGGTCCTTTCAATTTCTTATATAATTTCTCTTGAGTTTGCTCTGCCTGTGGCATATGGGAAGGAAACAAGCCATGAACTGAGGGGGGCTGAGTGCTGAGATGTGAAGATCAGTTCCTGAGGTCCCAGAGCAATGCTGGGCTCCTCTGCAGCCTGTCACAAGGTGCCACCAACCACGCTGGGCTGTCCTGGCACTCACAGCCTCACCAGGGTTATCCCCTCTCTCCTAAGCCAGGAAAGGTGCTGATACCACATCCAAACCCTCAGGAACAGCACATGGAGTGTTTGTGAGACTCCCATCGAATCCGTGTGCTTCACCTGCCTAACAGGGAAAGTGTAACTCCAACCTGTCCACACCAAGCTGTCCATTGTTTGCACGTGTTATAAATACTAGAAATACAGAAATACAGAAATACAGAAATACAGAAATACAGAAATACAGAAATACAGAAATACAGAAAACTGGTGCAGAGGAAAGAGGAGCCCAGTCACAGGCTAATCCTTAGCCATGGAGGACAGACCATCCCAGGTGTCTGCAGACTTCAGAGCTGGGGCTTCAACAGAGCCTGGCTGGGGGTCACTGAACCACAGGCTGGCTTGGGAGGCGATTTAAATATCATCAAATCAGAGTGGTTTGGGTTGGGAGGGACCTTAAAGCTCATCTTGTTCCACCCCCTGCCGTGGGCAGGGACACCTTCCACTGTCCCAGGGTGGTCCAAGCCCTGTCCAACCTGGCCTTGGACACTGCCAGGGTTTGGAAATAATATCCTAGAAACTACCAGATGAAAGAAGTTGAACAATGGTTTTAAATGGGAGCTGTGCAGTTCTGAACAAAACCAGAACAGGGGAAGGGGAGGTGAAGGAATAGGACACATTGGAATTAATTTTAAAATAGCTGATAACATTAAATTACATTAGAGGACCCTCTATCATCTAAAAATAGCTTTACCTGGATCATATACCTGAGCAACCTGATCTAGTGGCTGGCATCCCTGCCCATGCCATGGGGTTGGAAGCAGGGGTTCTGCCAGGCCCGGAGCAGTCCGTGATTCTGGGACCCCATGGCACACAGTGCACTGGGGCTGGGGCTGGACTCCACTTCCAGGCACATACGGGCTGTAAGTCGGTATCTCGGGGCAGGGCAGGAATAGGGGAGCTTGTGGCTCTTGATTTGGGAGCTCACAGGCATTTCCAAAGACGGGGCAGGCTGAAGAATAACTTGGTCCAAGCCACGCGTGAGCCACCAGCAGGTCCTGGCTGACACCTTCCCTTGACACCCACGAGCAGCCTGGTGTGCCAGGTGACACAGGACTGGGGCTCATGCCTGTGCTGGCCAGAGCACAAAGCCTCCCCTAATAACATTTGGGGGGGATTGGGATTTTTGGGCCTGCTGGGGTTTTTGAGAATGATTGTCCAGTGACCTGAGACAGAGGAAGGGTGTTGGGTTAAGGCTTTGAGACGTGGGAAATACACCTTCAGATCAGACGTTCCATCAGCTCAAGCACATCTTGCTTGGGGAAATGCTCCATCTCACAAATTTATAGGGTCATCTCTTGGAGGGGACCTCAGGAGGGCTCTGCTCCAACCTCCAGCTCAAAGCAGGGACAGATACGAGGTCAGATGGGGCTTGTCAGGGCTTTTTCCAGTTCTGCCTCAGAAACCTCCAAGGACAGAAACTCCACAACCCCTCTGGACAACCTCTTCCGACATTTGATTCTAGACATAAACCCAGCTGCACATTATTCCATTATTTGTGGAGCTCCTAAATGCATGACAGCAGATTTAATAAAAATATAGCCCTAAAAATATAAAATACATATATAAACTATATATATGTACGGGGCTATATAAAAATATAGCCCTAAAAATGTGCTTATTATTTTATAGAATCATAGAATTATTAAGGTTTGAAAAGACCTCCAAGGTCATCGAGTCCAACATTTGACTGCAACTGTAAATCCTGGTTTCTGCCCTGGGCTACTTCCAGTCCCTTTTCCTGCCCTAACAGAAAAAACTTTGCAGCTGAGGAGCCCAGCAGGTAAGGGCGGGATGGTGGAAAGGATTGGGAAGATGTTCAGATGACCTTCAAAGCTGGGTGTTGGTACTGACAGACTCTGCCCAAAAAAAGTGTCTTGGTGGATTTGATTTACTGGTAAACAATGAGTAATTGATACATTTTAATACTTTACTTTCCCAGAACAATTCATACAAAGCTGTTTCAACAAAGCAGAAGGAAGAAAAAGAAAAAAAATCCCCTCCAAAATACCCCAAAAGCTCACAATAAATTGCTATTTTCCTTTGGAAGAAAGAGAAATAATTTAGTTCTACTGTTCGGATGTCAGTAAGGACCACTGGTCTCAGGAGATGAGGATGAAGCCCATAATGAAGAACACTCATAAATGTTTCATTCTGAGAGAATATTTGAAAATAAGTGATCTGAAAAGAGGAGCAAAGACCAAAGAGCTGTGAGCATTTCTTGATGTGGGTGTGAGGAACGATGCTGGCAAACAGAAGAGGTGGATCCTTAAACACAGAGAAGTCTGAAGTGCAAGGAAACACGAGTGTGAGAATCCAAACACAGACACTTCCGAGCGGGGCTTGGAGAAGCCGAAATACAGAACATTTCTGTTCACTCAGAGGTAAAATTATTGGAGGAAGAAGGATGATGGGCAGCAAATTGAACTGCAGGTGTCAGTCCCTGCCTGGGTGCTGTGCTCCAGCTTTCCCGGGTGTCCCCGGACAGAGGGAGGAGATGCTGATAGTGCGGGAGGGAGGAAAGGGCAGCAGGAAAACAGCCCCGGTGCAGCCAGCCCCGTCCCAGGGCTGTGGGTCCTGCTGGGAGGGACCACAACACTTGCACTGCCCCTCACTTTGCACCTTCTACTCAGTCCCTCCTCAGTCCCTCCGGCGCAGAGACGCTGGGAACGTGCCAAGAGACTGATGATATGTGCTGATTTGCAGATGAATTTGCATGAATTTGCATACATCTCCCTCTCAGTTTGCATTCATTCCCTGCGATGCCTTTAAGAACAAGTAAAACATTGTCTGCTCTGAATGAGTCACATTTTCTACTTTGGTTTTCTTTTTTGCTGATACACAAATGTGAAAAAAATCAGCTACTGGTTAATTTATTTTCTTCCTTTCCTATTGCTTTTCCCACCTCCCTTCCACCCTCGGCTACCATAGTGATCTATTCTTCTTTTTTTTTACATTATATGAGAATTGTTATCACAAATTATTCCCTCAGTTGTGCACAAAGCAGGCAATATCCCAAACTGTGGCACTGGCTGCCCAATTTGCACAACACTGATGGTTCACAGACCGATCTTAATATGCTCCACTTCTCATTTCCTTTCCTGGAGGAGCAGGTCTCCGTACTGACGTCTGCTTGGCGAGAAGTTTCAGGTAAATAGAATTCCACACAATTAAATGTTGAGGAACAATTATGCTGAGAGCTCTTTGCTGTGCAGATGAGGGAGTTGGGTGGAGGATCACGGACTGGGAATGCTCATTCTGCAGGGAGCGCTGTGGCTCTGGGGAACAGCAGATATTTTGGGAAACGTGGTCACTGTGGGACCTGATGGAGTGAGAGCTAATGCTTTGCTGGCATTTTTTTCCTAACATCCCACCTGGAGCCTTGTTGTGTCTTTGGTGTCATTCCCTAAGTGCCCTCCAAGTGTTGGTGGGCTGTGATCTCCAGCCCCTCAGCATCGTCTTTGTGTGACAGCACAAACCAACCCTTTCCACCTGTCCTGGGGCCACGTGTCAGAGACCTGGCACCTCAGCCACCCCCTGGCACCTCAGCCACCCCCTGGCACCTCAGCCACCCCCTGCCACATCTCCTGTGTGCTTCTGTCACACCCTCTTGTTCTGGGTGGAGAAGGGGGTTTGGGGGATGGACAAGAACAGGGGGTCCCAGCGCCGAGGAGAGGTGACTCCTCCCTTCTGGTCCCAGTCCTCGTGAAGCCCAGTTTGTGGTTTCCCTGATCTGCCATGAGAGTGCACTGTTGACTCATGTTCCATCTGTCCTCCTGGTCCTTCCCAGCAGGCTGATCCATCGCTTCCCAGGCTGCCCTGGTGACCGGGGTTATCCTGCCCTGGCCCGGAGCAGTTTGGGAGGTTCCCGTTGGCCCAGATCCGAAGTTTGCTGAGGTCTTGCTGGACTAAAGCTCTGCCATTCCCGTGCCAGCTGCTTCCTCATCCCTGGTATTGCCTACAAACATGGTGAGGCTGCACCTGAATTGTCACCCAGAGAGCACATGGAGATCTTGAACTACCCCAGGCCACTGATTTGCCCTGGGATACTCAGATCATCACCTGAAGTCAATCAGACTCCAGTCCAACTGTCCCCACTGCCCTTCTTTGGGATGCTCCATTGCCAGAGTCTCTAACCCAAGACTTTTCACTGTATTAACTCAGTGGTGTCCAGGCTGTGTCAGGGGGGTTTAGGTTGGATCTCAGGGAAGGTTCTTCCCCCAGAGGGTGCTGGGCACTGCCCAGGCTCCCCATGGAATGGGCACGGCCCCAAGGCTGCCAGAGCTCCAGGAGCGTTTGGGCAGCACTGCCAGGGATGCCCAGGGGGGGGTTGTTGGGGTGTCTGTGCAGGGCCAGGGGTTGGACAGGATGGTCCTTGTGGCTCCCTTCCAGCTCAGGACATTCCATGATGATCTATTCCATGATTATCTGTTCCATGATTCCATGTCTTTCCTGAAATTAGTCTTCTGTTCTACCACATTCAAGTTACCTCCAGCATCTCCTGTTCCACTGCTCCCCTTCCACTTTAGCTGAGTTCTCACCTGTCGGATGCACCCTTGAGCCTGACCCTTCCCCTCCTGGGATCACTGGAACGTGCTCCATGGCTCTGGCCTCCCTGCCTCTTCCCCTGCTTTGGGATTGTCTGTCCTGGCAGGAGATGGGTTTGCCAAGCACCCCCCTTGCCCTTCCCCCCTGGCACGGTCAGGTTTGGGGGGATGTTTGTTGCCCAGCCATGGTCTGGCTGGGGTTTGGGAAGATGGAATGCATTCCCATGTGGATCTGCTCTCTCTGGTGAGGCATTATCCCGGCTGTTTGCCATCTCAGTGCAGGGCAGGATGTCTTACACTGATTTATGTGCAGCAGGGAAAGGGCAGGAGCCTTTCCAAGGTACCTGTATGTGGCTTGTTCGTGACAACAGTGAGAGGGAAAATCTCCTTCAGTGACCAGGAGAGGACTGTTTAGAGTCAGTGGGACAGAGATGGGGATGTTCTCTTATTTCCCCCCTTATAGAACATCGTTGCTGTGCCAAGAGATGGTCTTTGCCTGTTTTTTCAGTCACAGGTGAAATACATCATTATTTGTAGCTGTGCTCACTATTAACTGCAAACCACAAATCTAATCAAGCACCTGAGTTGTGTAATCAAACTCCCGAGGGAAACACGAAGATTGCTCCAAACTTGGCATATAAATAAATGCCAGCAGAAAGAGGTGAGGCCCTCTGAGCCAGGACTTCCTTCTGAGCTGGGGGCCTTGGCACAGGGAGTTCTGTGCCCGTGCTCACCTGGGGAGCTCAGGCTCGTGGAGAAGATGAGTTATTCCATTGCCATAGAGGGACTGGGGATTACCCTGAAGGATCAGTTAACTGCTGATCCGATAGTTAACTACTCAAGTTTTAGCTACAGATGATATTTAACAGATGTTTAGAGTTAGTCAAGCTATAGCTTTCAATTAGCAATTTGCTCTGCTGTTTCTAAAACCGTAGGAGGGCAAACTGTAAATACGATCTCGATCCAAGAAAAAAAGCCCTACTCGCTCCTCAAAATCCATTCCTTCTGCTTCTCTGGAACCAGACTTTTTTTTGGATTTGGCCTTTTTTTCCCATTTCACCTGCAGATTTGCTCAGGTTTTCAGTAGTTTGCTGCCTTTCCTTGTGCATCCCGCAGCAGGCAGTGCAGCAAGGAGGGTTAAACAAGCCTGGGAGTGTGCAAGGGGACGTGCTTGACTTTCATTGCTGGTTATGGCACATAAGACAGAGAACCCAGCATGTCCTCTTTAAAGGAAAATTGTGTTCCTCTGCCTGCTTTAAGTGTGTCAGCAAAGTGGTTGTGAAGGATGCAATTTACTGAGTCTTTCAAAAGCCTTTGTCGAAGTTCCTCCCGAAAGTCACAGAGAACCAAAAGCATCTCCTGAAACTCCGGTGTACGACCAGGTGCAGCCAGGCAGGGGCTGAGCAGGGATTCCCCTGATGTGGTCTGGGGACTCTCAGGTGAGCCAAGAAAATGAGAGGCTGCTCTTCAAATTAAGTGCTCCCTTCTGGGGTTGTTCAGCCTGGAGCAAAGGAGGCTCCGGGGGGACCTTCTGGCTCTGCATGACTCCCTGACAGGAGGGGGCAGCCGGAGGGTGGGCTTGGGCTCTGCTCCCAGGGAACAAGAGGGAACAGCCTCAAGCTGTGCCAGGGGAGGGTTAGGTTGGATATTAGGGAAAAATCTTTCACAGAAAGGGTGCTAGGGCACTGGCACAGGCTGCCCAGGGCAGTGGCGGAGGCACCATCCCTGGAAGTGTTCAAAAAACCAGCAGACCAGCACTTTGTGCTGTGGTTTGGTGGCCACGGGGGTTAGCTCGTGGTGTGAAGGTTGGACTTGATGATCTTGGAGGTCTTTTCCAACCTTAATAATTCCCTGATTCTGTGAGATCCACCACCCTCCGTGGTGCTCATCCTGCCTTGGCTCACAGAACTGTGTGGGTTGTCTCCAGGCGAGCACAGGCTGTGACAGCAAGAGAGGAGAGCGTTGTTTGTACAAAACCCTAGGCCCAGGTGACTTGGCAGCAGAACCCTGTCCCCCAGCAGCTCTGGCAGCCAAACACCACAGTGTCTGTGCCGTGTCTCATCCTGTTATCCCAACAAATACACCACATCCACCAGAGGCCCCAAACAAGGAAACACCGGCAACAGAAATCAATCTCACTTAAAGACTTACTGAGGGTGAAGCAAGAAAAAGTCTAAAGCAAAACACCACACTGCAATAACTGTTGACTTCTGGGTCAAAACTACTGCCCAAAAACCTCTTATCCTTGACAATCACGAGCTTTCAGGGAGGGATTGTAGGGACACGGCAGCTGACACCCTTTCTGTGCTGCGTTTGGGAAGGGAGTCAGCTGCTGCGTCCTCCCCATCCCTCCCTGGATGCTCTGGAGCGGTGTGGAAAATGGATTTTGGACAACAATTTATTGCAGTGTGCCCCGCCCATGCGCCACATCCTACGTGTGCATTTGAGGATGCAGGGGGTGGGCCAGGATCAGCCGCCCTGGAAAGTTAAATTAAATCAAATCAAACCCTTTTCTGCTTCCTGACAGCTTCTCACGGAGTTTTGGTACACTCACCAGTCCAGACTCTTCCCTTGTGGGACAGAGCCATCCTCCTGTGCTCCTGCAGAAGCTCCTCGGGGCTGCTTTGCATGGCTGAATGGAGAGATTTCCTGCGTAAAGGGCTCTGTCCCTCTTCCCTGAACCACGGGGTGCCTGCCCCAGCTTGCACCTGAATCTCAGGGAAGATGTATTTCTGCAGCTGCTTTCTGTGCAAAGTGAGGGGTGAGCAGCCCCAGGGCCTCCCAGGGGGTTGGGAAAAGGCCAGACTGTCTGGTCTGCAGGTCCCTGGCAGCACTGGGGGAAGGACTCAGTCCCTAGGGAAAAAACTAAAAAAAAAAAAAATCAGGAAAAAAATCCTGATTCCAGCTCCTATTTGCCTTTCTCTGCAGACAGCAAGTGTCTTGTGGGAGAGATGGGAGACAAGGACTTGGGGAGCACGGAGAGAGGGCTTGGGAAGGGGGAACCACTGCCAAAAATCTGTGTCTGCAGGCAGCAGGAAGGGACAAGTTGAGACCTGAGGATGACACATCATTTTCTGTGATAAGCTGGCAGATTGTGAGGGGGCCAAAGGCTGTAAGTCACAGAGCTGGAGGTGTTTACCTGCGCTTCCCAAAGCTCCAGCGGCGCTCGGCTCTCCGGGAAGCTGGGTCTGCTCAGCCAGGTCAGGGGGGTGCCCTGCCGTGCCCTCCCCGCCGTGCCCAGCACTGCAGGAAATGCAGTGCAATGCCTTGGCATTCCCTGATGGCTAAGTGGGGCCACGGGGATCCATTTAATCCTCCCTCTGCACCCTTGAGCACATGAGTTTGGGCATCTGAACTCTCCTTCCTGCAAGATCCTGCATGCTCTGCTTTGTTTCCCCTGTGCAGAAAGGGCAGGGGGGCTGAGGGTGGTAGGAGAAGTCACCAGCAGCAGTGCTGTGACTAAACCAGAGTCAAATCCAGCTTTGGTTCCTGCTCTCCTGTGCCTTCCTTCCTCCCCTCACGGCCAGAGGGGACCAGTGAGTGCGTGGAGTTCAGCTACAGGGACAGATGATGGCATCCCACCCAAATATCCTCTCCAGAGGCTCCAGCTGTGCCTTGTCTCCTCCAGAGAGCAAACTTCTGTGCCCCACGGACGGTCCCGGGCACAGAGCAACGTCCAACCAGCAGCCAGGGCCTCCTCCCAGCAGGGCATCACTGAGAGACATTCCCTGATCAGCCCCGTGGCTCTGTGGCAAGAGGCAGCTCTGGAGGAGCTGGTGTGAACACGATCACCAGAGCAGTGCTGATGGAAGGTCCCCAAGAATCCATGGAGTGACAGGCTGGTTTGGGTGGGAAGGGACCTTAAAGGCCATCCCATCCCACCCCCTGCCATGGGCAGGGACACCTTCCACTGTCCCAGGTGGCTCCAAGCCCTGCCCAGCCTGGCCTTGGGCACTGCCAGGGATCCAGGGGCAACCACAGCTGCTCTGGGCACCCTGTGCCAGGGCCTCCCCACCCTCACAGGGAACAATTCCTTCCCAATATCCCATCCATCCCTGCCCTCTGGCAGTGGAAGCCATTCCCTCTTGTCCTGTCCTTCCATCCCCTGTCCCCAGTCCCTCTCCAGCTCTCCTGCAGCCCCTTTAGGCCCTGGAAGGGGCTCTGAGCTCTCCCTGGAACCTTTTCTTCTCCAGGTGAACCCCCCCAGCTCTTCCAGCCTTTCCTCACAGGAGAGGTGTTCCAGCTCTCACCTCGTGTCCCCTTCCCTCTCTGTTCTTACTCCTCACTTATGGAATAACCCCAGAAGCCGGAACAAGGAGCACGGTGCTCTCTGAAGGAGGAAGGAGCTGCTGTGGGAAGCCCCAGGCACACCCCTCAGTGCTGGTAATCAACAGAGCTGAGCCCCAGTTATCCCAGTTATGTCAGTAAACCCTCCCACAGTGGTGCAGAGTGCTGAGGAGGCCAGAGGAGAGAATCAGAGGATGTCAGCAATGTCAGTCTGGCTGCACCCTGGGAATGTCACCTTGAATGTTCCCTGTCATGGCACAGGCTGCCCAGAGAAGCTGTGGCTGCCCCTGGATCCCTGGCAGTGCCCAAGGCCAGGCTGGATGGGGCTTGGAGCAGCCTGGGACAGTGGGAGGTGTCCCTGCCCATGGCCGGGGGTGGGATGAGATTAACTTTGAGGTTCCTTCTAACCCAAACCATCCTGGGATTCCCTGATTATACGATTCCGTGTTTCAGCCCCAAACACCAGCCCCAAATACCCATTTTCTCCTTGCTGGGTGATGTTTCTGACACACAGTGATGGTTGACCACAGCTGGTCACTGCTCACCCAGTTTACCGGGAGCCAACACTGACTTTTGTCCCTGTGCTGAGCTTCACCCCTGGTGTGGGAAAACACCGACCTGGCACACGGTGCTTTCACCTGGGCTCGAGGCATCCGGGAACTGCATTTTCAGGACAGGTCAGAGCACTCTGATAAAGGCCACCTCAGCCTTTCCCACTGACTCAGATGCTCCTTATTGTGAAACACTTCCCTCTTTCCCAACACTGCAGTCCCAGCCAAGAGGATCATGCAAGAGCCAGGGAAAACAGCGAGGAAAAAACAGGGTGTAAACGAGTTTGTCTAAACAAGTTCCTGTCACAAATCTGATCCTTAGTTCAGCAACAGTGAAAAATAAAAGATACAACTTCCTCCAGAGGTGAGGTGCTGGTGACACATCCTGGTGCTCACCACCATGGTGAGATCAAGGGAGAACAAAATCCCTTGAGGATGGGGGGGAGAATGGACAACAGACCAAAATTCAGCTGCTAGCAAAGACGAGGAGGCTCAGAACAATGAGCTGCAATCGGGAACAGGTGAACATCTCACCCAGCCATCGGTGCTGCCAGCCAGAGCTCAGCACCAGGGAACAGGGGAGACAAATAATTCCTGTTTACAGCAATAAGGAGCTCGGTGCTGAGGAAGGAACTGCATCCATTCACACCCGGGCTTACCTAAATGCCCCACTAGGGCCAGCTGATTGCTCAGGTACAGGCAATTTGTTTCCCAGGCAGCCCAGAAAAGCTGCTCAGAAACATTTTGGTGTGCTCTCAGTTACTTTTGGGGTAAATCAGTGAGGGTCAGCTGGGAACTTGTGGGAATTTTAACAGCACTACTGATGGCAGCAGAGGGGCCGGAGCCTCCACTGTCTGTGAGTGCTGCTGCTCCTCCTGACCCCTTCTGGTCACTGGCCAGCTGCGTTGTGTTTGTGCAGAACTCTGAGATCCCCTCCCTCCTGTACAGACCCTTTTAAACCTCTGTTTAACCCCGAATGTTCCCCCAGACCCCTCTGTGCTTCTTGTGTCGGGTCCCTCCCGCCCCTCCCTGCCTTGCACGAATTCTCATATTCATCACGGAGCTCAGAAGTGCCTTATGGCTTAATAAAATCTGTCTCAGTCAAGGGAAAAGATTTAGACAGGAATCAGCTCACTCAGCAGAGGAAACTGTTCTCCTAACAAACTCATCAAGCCATTTCCCATAGGAAACCAGTTCCAAAGGCACGTTGGCAAGCAGCAGCCTAAGACAAAAGGAGATCAATTTGCTGGAGAAATTGCATGCTGAAGACAGGAGGGTGACATAATTGTGGGCTTTCTTCTCGTGACAGGTGAATTTCAGACCCAGGATACCTTAGATCATACAAAGTCACTTGTTAAGGGAATAAAGTTTTATGCTGGCTTACCAAGCCCTAAACAATGTGGGAAAGGGGAGGGTTTGCTGTCGGATGCCTCAGAGCTGCAAGGAGCTGATTTATTTATAAGCACCCCCTCTGCGAGGGACTCAGTGAGGACGTGGAAGGTACCTCACAAATAATTCACCGTGCACACAGAGCCTGGAGCTGCCCAGCACTCCCAAGGGCTGCCGAGGTCTGGAGGGTGAGGGGTGGGAAGCGATGGCCTTGTGGGGAACGTGAGGGAGCTGTGACAGCTGAGAAGCAGAGGTTTTGCCAGCACTGGGTTTCAGCCCATGTCCTTTGGTCATCTGTAAATTGGTAATCAATATTAATGTTTACTGGAGCTTTCTGTGAGTGCAGAGGCTGCTGAGCCATCAGAACACCCTGGGGTCCTTCTCATGGCACAGTCCTGGCTCTGCTTGGCTGGTGCAGAGGCCGATACTTCCCATTCCTCATTGTCTGTTCACTGGGAAGCTCAGGAAAATACTGCACTTGGCACTGATGATTTCTTTGGTTTTACCTTTACCAGGAGGAAAAGGAACAGATTTGTTGCCCAGAGCAGCTGTGGCTGCCCCTGGATCCCTGGCAGTGTCCAAGGCCAGGCTGGACAGCGCTTGGAGCAACCTGGGACAGTGGAAGGTGCCCCTGCCCATGGCTGGGGGTGGCACTGGATGGGCTTTAAGGTCCCTTCCCACCCAAACTATTCCATGTTTCTATGAATATGTTATTTCCAGCCTGGCTGTCTCTCACATAATCAAACTGTATGTTAGCGTCACTGCCAGGGGCACCACAGAAATTCTGTGTAAGTACCTGAAAATCAGGCACTTAGCTCAACAAATTTCCCCTGTGGCTTCCTGCTCGTGCTCTACCAGTGAAATCTTCTATCCCTGGACACGTTTTCATGCTGAGCCCCTGCTGCTCCAGCTTTTCCCCTGGAGACAGACCTGCAGCCCGCGGGACTTTCATCCCCAAAGGAATGAACCGGGGTTTTTAGGGGGGAGCTGTGCCCTGCAGCCCTGGCCCTCAGCGCTCCTGCTCTGTCCCTGCTGCCAGAGCTGCTGGCACAGGCGCCAGCCCCTGCTCGAGTGGCACTTCAGCCACCGAGTCCCCAACAAAGGCAGGGTCACACACGGTCACTGCAATTAAGGTCTTTATTTTCCAACACGTTTCCCTGTCAGCCGTGCTCCTGAACTTTTGAACCGCCCCGTCATTGGGCCGGGACTCCCGGGGACGCCTTGCCGCCACGTCCGTATCCCGCTGTCGCTCCCACTTATCCCCATCACCTTGGTGCTAACGGATACCCAGACCCCACAGCTGGCGGCTGCGGGCAGCGAGGTGGGAGCTCTGCTCCTGGTGTCACACACGGCACCGGCGCTGGCTCCGGCAGCATCGCTGTGCCGCTGTTCCTTCTTCCTGGGGCTGCCCTCAGCCACGGGCACCTGCAGGACGCGTGTCCGACCCAAGCCCTCGGATCACAGCCCCTGCACGCAGGAGCCACAGCTGCACCGGGGCACACCTGCAGCTCCCTTGTCTTCCCTGCCCGTGACAAGGACTTGGCGCTTTGCATGGAACAGCTTGCCCAGGGGAGTGGTGGAGTCTCCATCCGTGGAGATGGATGAACCAAAAGTCATCTGGAGATGGTCCTTGGCAGCCAGGTGGCCCTGCTTTAGCAGGGGACGTTGGACTAAACGACCTCCAGAGACCCACACGACCTCCAGAGACCCAAATGACCTCCAGAGATTCCTCCCTGCCCCAACCATGTCGCCCTGAGTTTTGCAGTCTTTCGATGTATTCATTCCTGTAATAGAATTTCTCACGCACTTTTCTGTAAACATAGCCACGTTTTCCTATGGGTATCTATTGTTTTCATTCTCTTCCTCAGGCGGAGAAATATGATAGACTTTTTGGTCTGACCAGTGTCATTGAGAGGTGGTAACCCCATCCTCCAATCCACAGTTGTCTCTAAAAAGATACATAACTGACTGAATAAAGAAGGCCAGGCCCTCTTTTTGGACCTGGCGCTTATCCTGACGGAACGGTGTCTGCGTGGCTCTTTGAGTGTCCAAGTGTGACACCACCAGTCTGTGATTCTGTGATTTTCTGCAGTTTCCCTGAGGCTTTGCCAGCCCAGCCCTGTGTGCAGGTGTGCTGGTTGGGGCTCACCTCAGCAACCCTGAGTGGCCCAGTGCCACACGTGACTAATTCAGCTGCAGAACTCAACACCACAGCGTGCCTTTGTGCTGAAAGTTATCTTGGGTTCAAAACACCATTAGGTGGATTAATAAAATAATAAAATAATAAATAAAACCTATTTTTAAAACATATACACGAGCTGCAGATGCTGAGAGGAGGTTTAAATAATAGTTCTTGCATCCACCCCAAGGCCTCCACTCCTGGACTTGGTGGGAGTTGTGTGGCCATCTGGAGTGCTCCTGCAGGACAGCAGGGTTGGAAGTTGAACTGAAGGGAGTCTATGCATATCATTCATCTGAAAATTAGACTTCTCAGGGAAAAGTAGAAATAAAATATCTCCTTCCAAGTCAAGAGTTCGGCTCCAGCAGAGTGAGCTGAACCCCCAGGTTCGGTTGAGATTTCCCAGCACTCCACTCCTTCCCTGGGGGATTTTCTGAACACTCTGTTCTGTGACCTGGTCTCACACCCTCAGCACTGCTGGAGCAGGATGCTCCCAGTTCATCCCACCTGAGGCTGTGTCCTCTCTGCGCCCTCCGTCCAGGTGTGGGAGTATCCAGAGGGTTCACACACACTGGGAATATCCAGAGGGTTCACACACACTGGGAATATCCCCTTGAGCCTTCTCCAGCTTGAACAGTCCCATCTCTTCCAGCGTTTCTTCACAAACAGGGTCCAGTCCCTTCAGCATCCTCAGGGCCCTTTTTTGGACTCCCCAGCACGTCCGTGTCTCCTTTGGGTTTTCCCACGGGCTCTGGGAAGGGGCGTTGCCCACTGGGAATACAACAGTGCCCTCTGTCCTTCCCCCCTCCCACCACAGGTCCCACCATCCGTGGGCTCCGTGCCACGGCCAGCGCTGGCTCCCAGGGGCCTGGCAGGGGTCTGGCACCGCCTTCCAGGGTCCCCGTGGGCACCGCAGGGGGGTCCTTCCCTCTCACTCCGGGGGCTGCATCCTGTGGGCAGTGCGTTCACTTGTGCAGTGTAAGCTATGAGTAATGCACCTCACAGTGCAGTGCATCCTGTGAGTAATGCATCCTGTGAGTAATGCACCCCACTGCAGTACTCTGAGTAATGTCACCCGCTGTGTGCAATGCAGCCTCAGAGTGATGCATCTCACTGTGCGCAGTGTATCCTGTGAGTAACGGATCTCACTGCACGCAGTGCATCCTGTAAGTAACACGCCTCACTGTGTGCAGTGCAGCCTCTGAGGAACGCATCCGGCTCTGTGAAATGCATCCGACTCTGTGCATCCCACGAGTAATGGATGGATTACTCACTGTGTGAATGCATTCTGAGTAACACAACTCACTGTGTCCAGTGCAAGCGATGAGAAACGCACCTCCCGGGGTGCACTGTGTCCTGCGAGTACCACCCCTCTCTGGACGCAGTGTGGTACTGCTAACAGTGAGGTGCATTACTCGGAATGCACCCCGTGTGCATCCTGTGAGTACCACAGCTCCCCGTGTGCATCCTGTGAGTAACCACACCTCCCCGTGTGCATCCTGTACCACATCTCCCTGTGTGCACTGTGCCCTGTGAGTACCACAGCTCCCCGTGTGCATCCTTGGAGTACCACACCTCCCCGTGTGCATCCTGTACCACATCTCCCTGTGTGGAGTGTGTCCTGTGAGTAACCACATCTCCCTGTGTGCACTGTGTCCTGTGAGTACCACACATCACTGTGTGCATCCCTTGAGTACCACACCTCCCTGTGTGGAGTGTATCCTGTGAGTAACTACATCTCCCTGTGTGCACTGTGCCCTGTGAGTACCACACCTCCCTGTGTGCATCCCTTGAGTACCACAACTCCTGTGTGAAGTGTATCCTGTGAGTACCACACCTCCCTGTGTGCATCCCTTGAGTACCACAACTCCTGTGTGAAGTGTATCCTGTGAGTACCTTGCTGCAGGCAGTGTATCCCGTGAGTACCACACCTGCTGCGGGCAGTGCATCCTGTGAGTACCACACCTCTCTGGGGCACCCTCTGCCAACCTGCGGGGCCCTTCCGACGGGACGGGACCGCTGCCAGCGGCCAGAGGAGGCTCTGCAGCCCGGCCGAGCCCAGCAGCTCCCTGCGCACGGGAATCCATCCCGGGAATCCATCCCGGGAATCCATCCAATTCCAGCCTGCCCAGGGGCGGGAGCGCCAGGAGGGGAGCGCACTCCGGCAGCTCCCCGCTCTTCCCTCCGTCCAGCCCCGGGACGAGCAGCGGGGCTGCGCGCAGCCGGCGCCAGCGGAGCCGCGTTTGGGGCTGGCACCTCGGTGGGATGGCGGCAGACGGAGTCCCGGCTTCGGTGTGACAAGTCCTGCTCCCCCCTTTCACCAGGGCGCGCCTGGGTCACGGCTGTTTCTCCCTGCTCGGCTTTTCAAAGGCTCCTCATCAAAGTCAGCCCGTGGGTTCCTCAGTTTCTTTCATATACCCCACAATGGCCTTGTTAAATCACAGAAACCTTTGCGGCTTTTCTCCTGTCTTTCCTTTCTTTCTCTGTTATTTTTTAAAATAATCTTTTCATTTGGGGGGAATTGATAAGGGAAAGTGGTTGTTGGGGGAAGGAAATTTCTTCCATAACATTTCTTTAAGAGTCTTGCTTATCAAAGCAGTAGAAAAGAAGCACCAAGGAAAATGCAAGCAGATGGACGAAATGCTTTCCTTTTATATATATATATATATTTTATTTTTTTTCACCCATGAAGCTTTGGAGATGTGCCCTTGATTTTCTCATTCTTCACCTCTTTGCCCCCAGTTTGAATCTACAAATCTGCAGCTGGGAAGCTGGCCAGAATCACCCCAGTGACCCATGGAATACCCCTTTCACCTTCCTTGCCTCCAACTCCCACGTTACAGGATCAGAGAAAACTGTTAAACCCCAAATTCCTGTATTTGTGCTGGGTCCCTTGAGCCCACAGGAACCTGATGCAGCTCCAAGAAGGCCAAACAATCCAGGGGCTCACACTTCTGGTGTGAAAGGTGTGAGTAATTGGGCCAAACGGGGCACGTTGGGTTCTCCTAAGTCACCTGGGTGTCTGTCAGTAAATCCTGGCATCTCCCACTCACCCTTGACAACCCTGCCCAACTTCTCCAGGGTACCACCTGAACTTGCCATCCTTTTTTTACCTCCTCAGAATTTTTCTCCCTCCTGACATGAAAGTAGAGGTTTTCTCTAGGCTATTACTACCACTGCACTTCCCACCACCTCAGGTTTCCAGTCTAAACTTAGTCTGTGTATCCATCTCTGTCTTTCCTTGCCCCACTTCCATCCAGTTGCTTAAAGCACCTGCTCTCCAGGTAGTCTGAGTCCCCCAAAATATTTACAGAGTGATCCGATCTCCTCCAGGTCATTATTTTGCTTCTGGGCGATGTCCTCCAGTCTGCTCCCCTGAGTGTCAGCCCTGCTCTGGTGACAGGGCTGTCCCTGAGTCCCACCCCAGGGATGTCTCCTGGGTGGGAGATGCGCTGAGAATGCTGATGGGCTGGGCAGGTATCCTCACCTGCACCGATGCAGATCACAAAAATAGATTTATGTGCAACAAAGGTGCTCCCAGACCCCCCGAGGGCAGCACAACCCCAGCTGTGTCAGCAAGAGCACAGCTGGAGGGATGGTGCTGCTCCCACCTGCTCAGCATTCCTGGGGCTGCATCTGTAGGACTGTGGGCAGTTTGAGGACACTCTGGGGAGGCCAGAAAAGCCTGCAGAGTCCAGTGGAGGGTCGCTGAAACACCGCAAAGCACTGAGTGTGTGGTGTGGGAGGGATCTGGGGCTGCTGGCCGGGCTGGGGAAGGTCTGTGGCGAAGGTGTGATCAAAAATTTCTGGCCCTGGGAATTTTCAAAACTGGACTGGACAAGGTCGTGAGAAATCACAGAATTAGAGAAAGGCTTGGATTGGAAGGGACCTTAAAGATCATCCAATTCCAGCCCACTTGCCACGGCACCCCCTAGGCCAGGGTGCTTCAGGCTCCATCCAACCTGGCCTTGGACACTTCCAGGGATGGGGCAGCCACAGCTTCTCTGGACAAGCTGCTTTGACTTTGAAGTTAGCCCTGGGGACGGATCAGGATGCTAAAGGTCCCCAGAGGGCTTTTCCACCTTTCTTTACTCCAAGGAAGTCAAAGCCAAGGTTTAGGGCAGACCGCGCTCCTCAGCCCCTGCGGATGCACCTTCCCAGCTCTTGCTCCCAGCTGGTTCTCCACCCTCTGTCACCCCGAGTGTGCCTGGCTGGAGGTGTGACACAGCACTGCTCCAGAGCTTCTGGTTGCTTACAGGTGTCCGACCCTGGGCTGGCAGGAGTGAAGGGTTGCACCAGTCCTGGTCATTTCTCATGCGAGTTCAGCCGAGGGAAGGCACCAGGTGATCACCCTCTGGGAACACGATCCCCTGCTTCCTACAGGATGGGCTGTGTGCATTCCTCTCCTGAGCTCTCCCAGCGGTTCCTGCCAAGGTTCCTGTGCCAGCAGGAGCTGCCATATCATGCAGGGACCATCCCTAGTTCTGCCTGCACACCACACCTGTGCCTGACCCCGTTTTCCCACCTCACAGGAGAGGCCATGCTGGGAAGAACATCCGTGTCTTCCTCTGGTTCCAACAGTCATGCCAAAAGAGGGAACAGATGGAGTGAAAGCAAAGGCTGGAAGGGGAGATAACAAGAATATTCTGTCTTTCTGTGCCATCTTGGGTCAGTTCTTGGGTCTGCACACATCAAGCAGCTTCTGTGAGTTCAGGGGCGGGCAGTTACCGGGGTGGGGATCCTCAGAGTCTGTCTGAAGGGTCTGGGTTTAAAATCAAATGTCTCCAAGGCCGTGAGGCATTGCTGGATGTGGTGTGAGAGCAGAACAGTGTCCAGAACCTTGCAGGGGGTGGCGGGGTGTTATCACCTCCTTTGCTCATCACAAACTGCCTCCAGCATCCCGGTGTTCCCACCTGCAGGAACACAGCCTCTGGGTCTCCCAGCACAGCCCCAGACACTGGTCTGAATCCAGGCTGGCTCTGTTTGCTCAAATATGCCCTTGAGCAATTGCTCAAAACTTGTCTTGGCTGGGGACCAAGCCCTGCGACAGCACAGCCCAGTCTCACATCTCACCACAGCCCAAACCGGTCCCGGCAGCAGCGACACCTCGCCGTTCACAGCCTGCCCTGCTCAACACCCACCCCAAACCCGACAGTGTCTCCTGATAACCTGCTGGTATCAGAGGAGATCAAGTGTTCCCAGAGGTACACAAAGTATTTCAAAAGCAATGAACCACTGGAGGAGGGCTCGGCAGGAATTTCCCAGCCCACCCAGACCTTCCCTCTCCAGGGCAGAAGCCAAGCACTGATTTCCCCACCCTGCCTGTGGCTGTTGTGGCCCCACTGTTGCCATTCCCCCGTGGGTGCAGTTTACAGAGTCCATGCAGTTGTCAGCAAAGGGTTTCCTCAGGCTGATCCCTGCAAGGGCTCCGTGCCAGGGTCCATCCCCAGGCTGCCGTGGACAGCACGGAGCAAGGACAGTCATTTTCCTGTCCTCAGGGTCTGTGAAGGGACAAGAGAGCTGGAGAGGGACTTGGGACAAGGACATGGAGGGGCAGGACAAGGGAGAATGGCCTCTCACTGGCAGGGGTCAGGGATGGATGGGATATTGGGAAGGAATTCCTCTCTGTGAGGGTGGGGAGGCCCTGGCACAGGGTGCTCAGAGGAGCTGTGGCTGCCCCTGGATCCCTGGCAGTGCCCAAGGCCAGGCTGGATGGGGTTTGGAGCAGCCTGGGATAGTGGAAGGTGCCCCTGGCCGTGGCAGGGGGTGGAACAAAATGAGCTCTAAGGTCCCTTCCGACACAAACCATTCCATGATTCTGTGTTTCTGTGATCCAGGAAAGTGAGTTGTGTGGGATGGGAGTCTCAGTAGCCTCATGGGGAGTGTGGGGGTGGCACAACCTGCCAGTTGTAAGCACAAACATGGCTTAAATTCTTGTCTGCCTGGATTTATGACATCCCCCTGAAGCTGGAGTTCTCTGGTGCCAGGGCTTGGCTCTGTGCCTCACTTAAGTTTAGCTGGAAGTGGGAACAAGACCCAGTGCCTTGTAGAAGAGCCCAGTGGACAGGATATGTGAAAAACCACCAAAAAGCTGGGTGTGATCCCCAAATCCAGAGCTGCCCTTCCCTGGGACAGTGCCCCAGCTACAAGGAGGTGTTCTGATGGGGCTGGTGCAGAGCTCCCTTGTAAGTGCTTTGCTGGCAGGCTGGGAATTCACAGTCCCACTGTGCAGGGGGATACAGGAACACAGTCCTGGGATGGGTGAAATATGAGTCAAATCCAGCACAGCTCAAAACCTTTCAGAAGCAGAAAGCAGAGGAAACAGCAGCAGGCTGGCAGCAGGACGGGAGGGTGGAGGGGCTGCTGCGAGGGAAGCTCATGTATAATTCCCTTCTCCAGAGCTGGAAAACAGGCTCCAGGCTGGCCACCCCCGCTGGGTCAGCAGGCACAGCCACAGAGCAGGGGAGGCTCTCCTGCCCTCGGACACCTTCCTGGGGAGAGCGCCATCAAAAGCTCGGGATTTTTGTGCTCAAATGCTCAAATAGCATTTCCTATCAAAAAGGTTTCCTTGATTATTTCCCAGCAAACTGCAAACCTTTGCAGTAGCCCAAACATCACAAGGGGAGACCGAGGGACCAGCTGTGAGGCCAGCTCAGGGCAGCTCCATCTCCTCGGTGCTGAGTTTAAATTGTTCATCTCCCAGCCCCAGCCCAGAGCACAAGGGAGCACTTGGGAATCATCAAACACCCTCTGCCCTCCATCCATGGTCCCCCACCTGATCCAGCTCCTCCACAGCAGCGTGGAAAGCTCAGCGCTGTCTTGTGCTATTCTTATGGTCGCGTGCCTCAGTTTCCCCATTTCCTGCGTGCTGAGGAGCAAGTGGGACAACACTGTCCTGCTCCAGGAGGTGACAAGGAGTGGCTGCTTGGCACACAGGACTCCAAATCTCCAAACAAGGCATAATCAAAAGCCTTGTTTGGCATCAGTGCTGTGCTGCAAACCTGGGAACAGAAACTCCCCTGCCTTTCACAGAATCATGGAATTGGTAAAGTTGGAAAAGCCCTTTGAGATCATCCAGTCCAACCACTCCCCCAGCAGTGCCAAGGCCGTCACTAAATGATGTCCCCAGGTGCCACATCCACACGTTTTTGAACACTTCCCCACTGCCCTGGGCAGCCTGTGCTAATGCCTGACCACCCTTTCTGTGAAGAAATTTTCTCTAATATCCAACCTAATCCCCCCCTGCTGCAGCTCCTGACACCTGCCGTAGGTTCTGTGTGGTTTAGAGCCTTTCTATGGAGGTCTCTCATCCGACCAAGCACCAAACGACGAGGAAACAGGAAACAGGATGAGATCTTTCACAGAAACACGGAATCATTTAGGTGGGAAAAGCCCTCTAAGACCATTGAGCCCAGCTGTTACCCCAGCGCTGCCAGGGCCACCACTAAGAAAAGAAGACATGTCTAACAACACAAAGTCTTCCTGTTTCCAGAGTACCTCAGCTTTACTGCAAAGCTCTGGCTCTCGCTCACTCTGGGACTGGTTTGTGAAGCAGGCCTCTGGAAATCTCCAGTGGGGGCACAGCATTAGGGAAACCCAAACTGTCCACAGGCAGGCGTGCTGGAGGGACACCTGGCATGATGAGACAGGGCAGAAGGGCACAGGTGCCACCAGCAAGAGCTGTTGGGAAAGGCTGGGGAATGGCTGGAAACCAATTTATTGATCATTCCCATGGACCACGTCTCCTGAAAGTTTAGAATCACCAAATTTGGAATATCCTGAGCTGGAAGGGACTTACAAGGATCTGTCCAGCTTCTGGCCCCGCACAGGACAGCCCCAGCTTGCCTGACTGAGCATCTTGCCTGCCATTAAAGCTCATTTCTTTACCCTTATGATTCCCCGTGATCCTTCTGAGATGGGTATCCGCAGCCAGGGACAGGATCCAGCAGCAGTGTATGGAAATGCCAGTCCCATAAGCTGTCAGGAATTAGGAAATGGGGACAGTGTGGGCAATGGATCAGCCAGTGGGGAGACACGCTCAGGAGCAGAGTGAAAGAACGTGTAAGGAAAAGTTACCAGGAAAATTCCCTGGAAAGGACAGAGAATCAGAAAATTTAATGCCTAGCCCAGAAAATGAGGAAAAAGGAATAACTGAACAAGAAAGAAGGAATGCTGAAAGTGAGGACAGCCAGTCACAGGCACGGCTCAGAACACAGGGAAATCGTGTTGTCTGGGGTCAGTATTCCACACCGCTCCCTAATCCCACCTGCCTGGCTCTTCCAGCAGGAGCCCGGGCAGAGCTCTGAGAATTCAGCATTCCCAACTAGAGAGGAGCCCGGGCTCTTCCCAGGTTTGGCTTTGCAGCTCATCAGCTGTACAGGGAGAGAGGGAAGGGCAGGAAGGACCGGAGTCGGGGGTGGGAGCCCCTCTCCTGCACCAGGACCATGGGCACAGCTGGGGAGGAATCACCTTGGCCTGGGAGTATGAGGGGTTCTCACTCTCAATGCGCTTCCCCAAGGTCCTGGCGGAGGTGTCAAGGTGAATATCAAACAGTCCTGAGGAGCCCCAGGAATTGGGCTAAGGATGCAGTCGCCATGGCAACAGAGTGGCTTATGGCCGACGATATTGAGTGATGTGTCACATTCATAAAGTCACGGCGCTGAGGCAGCGCCTCCGAGGAGCCTCTAAAGCAAAGCAGGATGGAACAGAGAGAGCCAGGGCTGGGGCTGGAGCTGGGACTGGGGCTGGGGCTGGGACTGGGACT